>PYXC01001128.1:1912500-1915000 GCA_015244755.2 Tenualosa ilisha
CACCATCTGGGAAGGAGCAGGCCATAAGGCCAGCCCATCAGTCCTGCTCATGGCAAATGCATGTGGTTTTAATGCCCTGCGGTGCGCTTGCTTAGATTAAAAGCGTGGCCGGCGGAGGGAAGATGCTGAGGAGGTGCGGAGAACAGGCGTCTGGAGCTGACGCTCCCTGACTGCAAGCCCAGCACGTCAGGAGGATCCCCTGAGTGAGAAATACTGCAGTAATTGCATGTAGAAGGTGATTAATGGAGTCTCACCATGTGTGATAATCCCTTGTAATAACGTTAGCAAGTAGTCCTCTCTATCTCTGTGCAGAGATGCCATCTGCGGAGTGGGCACAGGGGAGCCAGTGGCATGGCAGAGGCAGAGGCTGAGGGAGTGTCTGTGTTCATCAGCGCTCTGCCAGTGATATTAACACATGCAGTAGGCTATGTATGCCACCACAAGCCACCGTCCAATATGTTGCTTTTGTTTATTTGTATTAGACAGGGTGAGAGTGATTGGGATCATGACTGGGATGGTAGATTGAGATTAAGGCTGGGTGCTGCTGAATCCTTTCACCTGTAAGCAGTTGGTATGTTGCTATTTGCATGGAGTTGGCAGAAGTCTTTTTACACATGTGAAATGATGCCCAACCAGGCCCCAAAAGGCCAAGCCAGCGACTCCAGGGTCTGTTGAGGATCAGAGGTGCCTGCCAATCAGCTGAGCTGGAATGAGCTCAATCGCTCATGCTTATGGTACGGTCACATGCTCTAAGAGAAAACAGAATATTTGCCGTACTCCGACTAAGTTTTGAAGGCACACAAGACAACATTACATGCTGTTTTTAGGTTAATTTACCAGCTTTGTAGTCACTTTGGTGGTTAAATGGCTCATTAAGGGGTGAATTAAGGTTCTCCCGGCAGCCCCTGGTGCTGCTAAGTGCAGCTACAGAAGGTGCAGTTTGGACATGGAGGAGAAAAGGAGGATGGGCTGCTGCTGGTACTAGGACAGCATTTGGACTGGTAGAGATTCTTTTGCACATTGAGAGCTGGGTAGCAGCAGTGTGTAGCAGCAACACAGCAATGGTGTATATGTGTGCGAGTGAATGGGAGAGAGAGTGTGTGTGAGAGAGAGGGAAAAAGGAGATATGTGTGTGTGAGAGAAAGAGAGAGAGAAAGACAGAGAGAGAGAGAGAGAGAGAGCAGGAGAGTAATGACCCTGAGGGTGAAGCGGGGATCAGAGGAGTAATGAGAGCACAATCAAAGGCTCTGTCTGAGGCCTCTACACAGAGCAGAGAGAGAGAGAGACTGAAAGAGAGAGAGGGGCTGAAAAGAGGGGGGAGGCGGAAGAGGGGGCATGCTTCATGGCGGCTCTACATGTGGTGTAATTCCAGTAATTGACTCTTGAACTGTTTTCTTTATTTATCACAGAGCCATTCTCCTGCAGAAGCCTCCCCATTCCTCCAGGCCTCCAAGAAGGGCTGAAGTGTCTGGATGAGAGGAAGCTCTGCCCTGAGAAACAGCAAACAACCCAGTCCAACCCAACCCAACCCAGTCCAACCCAACCCAACCCAATCCAACCCAACCAGGTCTCCTCAGGTGACAGAGCCTAGAGCACGGGGAGGCTGAAGCAGAGGGAGCTTTGGTCAGTTCCATCAGGGATGTTTTTTGGGGATGTGAGTGACATACATAATATCCGATTTTGATGTGTAATAAGACAGTGAAGGAAAGCCCAACTCAGTCAAGTCAAATACAGATTCTGCTTAAGGTGTAAAAGCAAAAGTATGCTAGTGCGTTTGAAGGACTATTTCACAAGTGTACCTCTGCAACAACGATTTTGTGGAAAAGAAGAATAGAACTAGTAGAGAAATTAGTGAATTCTTTCACTTTTTTAACATGGAACTTCTTTCACCATTTTGTTTTAAATGAGGAAATGTAAACGGGGGAAAAAAATCACCTGCATGTTCTAACAACTACACCAAGAATTTCACTAATTATTGTACCATCCATTTATGTTAGAATTTTTGGAAAGGCACATCATTAAAATGAAATGAACAGATCACCATTCTCAGATGCAGGAACAGAAAAGTAATGAGCCTGTTTTGAAAATGTAAGGAGTATTTGTACACTGTTTCTCCCCATCTCTGCACAAAATAGTCTAATGACTGTGATGTGGGCACAATTATTTAAAATGCTCTTAATAGATTTTTAAATAATTGTTTGTTTCAAAAGTAAAATACATGTCTCATCCTCAGCACCCTAAACTGGTCGACAGGTAGACAGCTAGAAATTCTTTAACTAATTCTTTTAAAAAAATTATATGTATGTGATCCAATTTTGGGAGGAACAATATTTAGTAAAATATTATTTGCATAGGACCCTTTCGTCGGTTTGTGTTACTTTCAGATTTGTGTGAAGATCCATGATTTTTGGAAAATTTGTTTTGAAATGTTAAGACAAGAATTTTACAACAGAACTGCACATTATGTAGTTGTATGTGCTTCAGACAACTGATAAAGTCA
>PYXC01001128.1:1920000-1925000 GCA_015244755.2 Tenualosa ilisha
TGGAGCAACTTGCTCAAGGGCACAATGATGGCAGCAGGGATACGAACCAACAACTTTCCAGGCTACTAGCATGCTAACCAGGTTCCGCTACCACCATCCCATATTACGTATATATGTATAGCAATATTAGCTAAAGCTGCCAGACCTTGACACACACATGCAAGGATCCTCCCTTTCTTTGCTAATAAATGGCTGAATGGTGATGCCTCTCTCAGGCTGCTCTAGCCCCCTCCTGTGCCCTGTGCAGGGGGCCATGTTTGTAAGGTGCTATGTAGCAGAAGTGCTGGTATGAGGCAGTCTGACTGTGTGGGCATAGGAACGCTACTAACAGGAGCTTGCCTGTGGCTGGGCTCCTGTGGCAGGTGTGTGTGTGTGTGTGTGTGTGTGTGTGTGTGTGTGGTGTGGTGTGTGGTGCGTGGTGCGTGTGCGTGTGCGTGTGTGAGCCGCCTCTGCTCCAGCCCCACTAGTGTCACTGCTTATTTACTGCCTGGGCATGAGCTGGGTAACGTGAGCACAGAGCCACGGGAGAAGACGCCAGCGTTAGAATACCTCTGTCTCCACACCACCAGCTCAGGGGGAGGGGGGCGGTATTTGGGGAAGGGGCTTCAGTCTACTATAGAAGAGACTGGGAGACACACACACACACACACACACACACACGCACACAAACACTCACACCAACTACTGTGGTCTAAGCTCCTACTGGAGTTGATGAAGGTGATCAGGGGGGAGAGGGCACACAGGAGTCCATCCTCTGGAGAGTGTTACTGGGCTGTAAAATGGTGCAAAGCCCCATGACTGAAACAAGGCCACAGTGAGGGGTGGGCAAGAGGGAGTGACATGTACACACACACAGGGCAGGGTTTGGAGCAACAGGTGGCCATGTGAGTGTGTGTTTGGGGGGTGGCGGTGCACATACACCTGTGTCTACACCAGAGTGGCAGGTCAGTTTGGCACCTTTAGTAGCGCAGTGCCCAGGGAGAACAGACCAGTTTGAGTCAGGGCAGTGAATGGTCATTTGATCTTAGCATTCTTAAGGTGAAATAAACATGAGAAACAGTCAGGTGGTGTGTTTGTTGATGGGCAGCATTATGTAAAGAAGTATGGGGATACAGTTTTTCATATCTCAGACATTTCTCAATAGCCTCTGATTAACACAATGTCATTTAATAACGATAAACTGACCACATTGTCTGTCAGGCATTTCATTACAGAAAGTGTGTCAGAAAAAACCCTGCTGCAGGCAGCGAGACTAGAATACCCGCAGATAGAGACATGCCTGCCACGAGCTTCCCAGCAAGAGCCTTTCAGACTGCCATCATGTGTCCAGAAGGGAACTTTTTAGATTGTCAGCAAAGTTCAAGTTGCCTAGCAACAGGGTCACACTCTCCACTGAGCTGAGAACAGCACAGTGACAGTCGCGAGACGCCTGCTCCAGCTAAGCAGAGATATCAGGTGCTACTTCCCACTGTTCCTGTACAAACACCCCCTCCCCCAGCTGTCAAAGGCCTGGGAAGGTGTACGTGTGTGTGTGTGTGTGTGTGTGTGTGTGTGTGTGTGTGGTGTGTGTGTGTGTGGTGTGTGTGCATCGCTTGCTGTCACAAACGTCAGCGCTCCTGGCGGGCTGAGGCGCACAAGCAGAAAGAGGCAGCCATGTCATGTGACATGGAAGAAGAGGGGGGGAGCGTGAGAAGGGTGGGGATGAAGAGACAAAAGCGGATGGAGAGAGGGAGAGAGAGAGAGAGAAAGAATAGAATTATGCATGATTAGAAGAGCAGACAAACAGACAGTGACGTTTCCACCCTGTGCTCTCCGCTTCCCACCATGGCTGCACATCTGCCCCAGAATAACAGAGTTGATTCTAGAGCA
Source organism: Tenualosa ilisha (assembly GCA_015244755.2). Classification (NCBI taxonomy): domain Eukaryota; kingdom Metazoa; phylum Chordata; class Actinopteri; order Clupeiformes; family Clupeidae; genus Tenualosa; species Tenualosa ilisha. The sequence continues at coordinate 1,921,870 of PYXC01001128.1, forward strand.
TAACTGGATCTGAGAGAGGAGAGGAGAGGAGAGGAGAGATGGGCACCCGGGGCTGGAGACTGCAGCATGGCACCCATCCCAAGGATTAACCCCCACAGTCATCTCTTCCATCTCTGCTCTGGGGCACAGGGAGCGGGACAGCTGCTGTGGGCACAGTGGCCAGATTGCACTCAGGCCAGCAGCTCAGAGCAACATGGCCTCCATCAAGCACAGGGCGAGCAAAGAGCAGACTAGTGCTGCAGAGCACAGCACTCTCAGGAGTAAGTGGGGGATGTGCATCAGTGAAGAGGGAGAAAGAGAGAATGAGAGAGAGAGAGAGAGAGAGAGAAAGAGAAAGAGAAAGCCAGTGTGTAAAAGTCAGTAGCTCTCTCAGTGTGTGTGTGTGTGTGTGTGTGTGTGGAGGAGGAGGGGGGGTAAGGGCTGTGGGTGGGTGGATCATGAATTCAGCTACACTCAGCAAGGGCAGAAAAGCAGTGGAATCATTAAACAGTTCATTCAGGAAGTGAACAGGTCATAACATCATTTCCTGGCTGCCAGTCCAGGATGCGAGACGATGACTTTCTAGTTCCCCTTCTGCAGAACATTGGAATTTCTCTTACTTCTCCACATTGAGCACTAAAAAGGGAAAATAATGGTCCCTTCCAGTGTCAATGACAATAAGTGGAAGTAAATAAACAGAAGCACATAACAAGGTAGTTAGTCATCCTTAACCATCACATTTGACCATCTGCATTTCAACGTAATGGGGGAGGGACATATTACCCATCACAGTTTAAATAGATACTGTCTGCCACCCAATTCCCTTCTCTCAGTTACACTGTCGAGTCTTGGCATGATATTGCCACCCACTTATTTCCTGGTGAAAACTAAAGGTCTCTGAAGTCTCTGTTCGTCAAAGCAGATGTGAAATCTGACTAAAACAAGATAACTCAAGTAATCCTGCTGGAGTGCTGGAGCAGTGCAGCCCTGTAACTAAAGTGCTCCAGATTTATGTTTATGCGCACTGCATTAGTCTTTAGATATAGCAGGATTATAATGCTCTCTCTCACACACACACCAGTAGTATCTATTGGCTGTCTGTTTATGTGTGTGCAGGTAGCAGCCCTAGCTGTGCTGTGAGGGTGGGCAGCTGCAGCAGCCCAGCTGCTAGTGGTGGAGGTGGCGGGGGAGGAGGGGCTGCCCTCTGCCTGCTCATCTGGCTCCTGGCTGGGGGCAGCTGGGCTTCAGGCCTCCCTTTGTCATCCCCACACAATGGAGCCCTGCAGAGCCCAAGCCCCCCCCCCACATTAATCCCAGTGGACACAGCAGAGATAAGGACAGGTCAGAGATGGGTAGATGAGATGACGGCCTTTCCTAACACTACATCTAGACTGCATGGAAATGGCCAGGCTGGCCAAACAGGCACAGTATTTATACTCGCACTATGCAATACAGCCATAGAGCAATAGTGAGGTCAACATTACAATCAGTGGGACACCTTTGCTGTGTGTGTACCAAATCCAAGGGCATTTAAAACGAGAAGAGAAGATGAATGGCTTTGGCTTATTACTCTTCTAGGAACACTTGAAGGACTTGAGGGGGAGGAGAGCTCCAGGCCACAGCCTGGGTCTGCAGGGACTTGCTGCTGCTCAGAGGGGCGCCCTGGGAGCTCTGGCTCGGGGTGAGCCCCAGGCATGGGTCGGGGCCTGACAAAGGAAACGCACAAAGACAAGGGCACTGAACATCAAAGGCCCCGAGACGGCACACACGCCAAGGACACATGCAGCTGCCGCATTGCATGCTGTGCACACACACACACAAACACAAAAACACACACACAGCACATGAATACAGGCATGGGTGGACTCTCATACAAACACCTTTATTTCCATCAAACACACACACACACACACAGGGAGTGAGAGAGAGAAACAACAGGACACCACTGTCTTTCATTTCAGTTAGTTTATTTTTTTCATTGCTTAAAAAAAAATGGATGCCCACTTTCCCCACGTTTACAGCTTACCCCATTACACAGGGGGAGTGATGGAGAGGATCCATCAGAATACCAATGAGATGCAAATGGAATGATCTGCATTCAAGAGTCTGGTGGGTCACGAGACCACAGAGGTCAAAGGGCACTCCCGCCCAGTGCCGTAGATGGAGGTCAGCCCTGTTAAATAGGAGTTTTTGCGGCTCCTTCTGCGTGGAGACGACCGATTTTATTTGAAAACCTAGCCATAGCTTAACACCACATGTACGTACACAACAGGCAAGCAAGTCTGTAGCGCTAGGGTTTCAGTCGCACAGAGTCCATGGAAAACTCAACCTAAAAGTCATTAAATAAAAATCTAAAACAACAATAATACAAAAAAAAAAAAAAATCACTTTGCAGGCGAGTCCACGCAAACACAGCTGGGCCCGCACCACCAAAGTCCTGATGTGAGTGCGACTGGCCAGACCATTTGTGCGTTCACACGCCTATACAATTTGGATTCTTGATGCAAGACAGAAAACAACACAAACCTGCAGTGAGATTGGCTGTGAGCCCTGGAATCTGTGTTTGCACATGTACATGACAGCATGTGGGTCTGCATGAATGCATGCATGTAGGTGGATCTGCAAAAAGAAGAGCATGCTTGTATGTATGTATGTACGTATGTGTGTGTGTGTGTGTGTGTGTGTATCTGAGTAAATATGTGTGTGTCTGTGTGTGTGTGTGTGTGTGTTTGTGTGTTTATGAACATACACTCCCCAGAGCTGCGTTTCTAGAGCTGAAGGCCTTCCCCTACGTAAATCACAGTCCATCCTGAAGTATTCCATCATTGGAATGCCTCATCGTCATATTCATCCATATTCACACACGCAGGATTACATATTAGTCCATAAGAGAGCTGATTGGTTGAGTATGTCAATATCATAATAAATGTACACACTTTTGCAGAAGCCAGAGGAATGGACAAATACTAACTACATGGTCAATTATTTTCACCTTCAGCAAATGAACCAATCATGTTTTACCTCAAAGTAAATATTCATAGATATTCAGATAATATATATATGTATATTTTATATATATATATATATATATATATAGACTTGCAAAACCGTCCACTGCAAAATGGCTCTTAAGGATGCCATTAGGAGAAAGC
>PYXC01001128.1:1930000-1992500 GCA_015244755.2 Tenualosa ilisha
TTTGAAAAAATAATTTGCAAAATTAATGTTCAGCGAATTGAACTTAATGCATGGGTATGGTTAATACAAGGGTGCAGTAAATACATCATTATGCTTTTTTAGTTTGTATAAAACACTGACCTAAGGTTTACACACGGTGCAGCTTATATTTGGTTTAAATTATACTGTCTATGTAAATGTAATTGTTGTATTATCTGTGGAAATGTAGATTTCTGTGCAGACAGACCGTCTAGCAGGTTTCCAAACGATGGAAGTAATCATGCTTCAAAGACAGAGAACAGGACTGTAGTCCAAATGGAAAGTATGGTAAAAGAGTAAAAGTGCTCAACACAGCCAACTCAACATGCTGTAGACGTGTAACCTGCAACTATTCACAAGTGCTGCCACAGTTTGCTGTTTGTGTGTGTGTGAGTGTGTGGGAATGCCCCTTAAATATGACTCAAAGCTCAGTAAATATTTCTCTCCATGACGGCAGAGTGATGGGACAGGAGGCAGTGCTGGGAGCCAGGCACACTAGGAGTGCATCAAACACAGAGTCCTGCTGTTTGCCCAGACCCACAGGGAAAAGTCCTCTCTCTCATCCCGCCTTCACGCCCCGTCTCGTTCACAAACAGCCACAGCATTGGCAGCTCGGCCGCCTTCTAGCCCACCACAGTGGACTCAGCTCTGCCAGCTCTTGGTTTCCATGAGAGGATTGTGCATGTGTATGGTCAAGGTGTGTGGCTTCACAACATAACACAATGAAACACACACACACAAGCCAAGGCTGGAGAAACAATCCACATCCCTTCTTTTTCCCCTATGAAGACGTCATGAAACCACACTTCCACAACAAGCTGGATGACAGTGATGAGAAGACATGGATACAATTTCCATGCAACTTCCTCTTGAGAGAAAACCAATATTTGCATGTGGAAGTCCATTAAAATACAAATCTACAACTGTAGTCAACTGATGAAAAAAGGCTTATTCCATTGAGGAGTGTGTGTGAGTGAGGTAGGTACAGAGACTGTGTGTGTGTGCGTGTGTGTGTGTGAGAGAGGTGTGTGTGTGTGTGTGTGTGTGTGTGTGTGTATTTGCACGATTTTGGCCTGGGGAGGTTCAGTAAGACAGCTCCCAGAGAGGGTGGCAGGCAGGCCCTGACACAGGCACCCCTTTGTGAGAGGTGGGGGCCCTGGCGAGAGGGATGATCAAAGGCACCCAGGGGAGGCCTGGACACTGTCTGGACAAAATGGCTGACAAGCCAGCGAGTGATTAAGCCTGAGAAACCCTTACCTCACAAGGTCTGGGGCCAGGCCTTTCAACCACGCCAGACTCCACTACTGAATAGAAAGAAAGTTATTTTTCAATCCATCTGCAATCTGTGGGACATTCTGTAATGATGCCATGTTATGTAAGCAAGTGTCTTGTCTACACATGATTCAACAATTAAGTTCCCACCGAAGAGGCAAAGAAGGGTTAAGTGGGAACTAGGACATCAAGCTCCAGAGCTGTAAGTGATCTAAGCCAATGACCCTGTGCAGCTTCCCATACGAGACTCAATTAGAGTGACAATAGACAGGCCAGTGCCAAGCACTGCTGAAACAGCACACTGCCACACACTAAGACACGGCTAGCGCAGCTAACGCTACGGGTTTAGTTACACTCACCAGCCAACTGTGCTGCTGCTCTTCTAATCAATTGTTTTTTATAATTAGTTTCCATTTCACACTTTCTAAATAATAAATTTTGTCTCAAGATTAGCAACATTTTTCTCACAGCCATTGCTAAGAGCCATTGCTATTTCCATGTTCCATGTTTCCCTGAGTGAGGAGGGTTTGTGGAGGAGTGCTGTTCATTAAGAAGTGTGTGGAGCGTCAAACTAACTGACCTGTAGCTAGCAGAGCCTGTGGCTGCTCATTAGCGAGAGCAGCTCATCTCCAAATGGCCTAGCATGCTCAGTCCTGATTGTGTCTTGGTGGTACTGTGTAATTATTTAAAGGTTCTCATTCCAGCCATCTCCAGGGAGACCTATGCTTTAAGCCCTGTGTAAGACATCCCATAATGACATCCCCTGGGACTACAGCAAGAGAGGCCAGGGCTCAGGTTACACCTGACACACACACGCACAAACACACACATACTTTACACGCACCGCAAGCACTCATCTTTGCCCACAGACGCACATATGGATGCACAACACACAAGCACACAAACACACATACAGAGTTTGTGGGTATTTGTGTGGCCACTGGCCATTTTAGGTAAGTTAAACATGTGTGTGTCTTATCAGAGCCTTCCTCCTCCTAAGGGGAGCACTTGCAGGTATTATCCATCCGACTCCTCCATGATGATGAGATGCAGCTCAATCTTGGCAGCTCCCATCAATCTCTTGCTGCCCATCCAAACACCAGTCACTCTCATTCTGGGTCCTGTATACACCTGTCATGTAGAGGCAGAGCTACACCAGAGACACCTGTAATTAGAGAAACCGGTCGGGCCGGGGCTCCCCCGCCCAACGCTCCACTTCACACCTGGCTGGGAGACAGGCGGCCATGTAAACACACACACATACACACACAAACACACACACAAACACGGCTCAGCTCCACTCGACCTGGCGGGGCGGACGTCTGGGGAGATGCCTGGGAGCATGCAAGCACATGCACAGACACACACAGAAAACACTGCCTCTATTGCGTGCATTGATGCACACACAAACACACACACATACACACTGTCTCTACTGCAAATGACGCACACATACATACACACACACACACACACACACACGGGCATGCATGCACACACAAACAAAACCACACAGACATGCACGCAAATATTTGACAAGCCACATATCCGCTCTCCCTTAAAGGCGGTGGCGTGTTGAGACAGGGCTGGCTGGCTGGCTGGCTGGCTGGGTGCTTGCGCCTGAGATGAAAGTGGGACTGGGAAGTGCTGGAGCCCACAGGAGACTGCCAAGCCTCCAGGCTGCACACAGCTCTGCCGCAGGTTACACTGGGATTTTATCAATACACTACTCATGATAAGACCAACAGGACTCGCACACTATGTCTGTATTCTGGAATGTGCACACCCCCCACCCCTGAGACACACACACACACACACACACACACACACACACACACACACACACACCTTCTTCCCTTTAGATCAGCTCAGCAAGGAGAGGGGAGTGGAGGTAGGTGGCAGCAGAGATGAAGATTCTGCCAGAGACTGAGGCTAAAGTCATGCTTTCTAAGCTCTCCCTCTCTTTCAAACACATTGTTCTCTTTCAGCATCTCTCTCTCCCTCTCTTTTTCTCTATCCACCCTTCTCTGTCTCCTCCTCCTTACTCTTCTGCTTCTCCTCACCAACCCATTCTCTGTCCCCTCCACCTCCTCGCTCTCCTCCCTTTCTCTGTCGTTCTCTGGCAGCAGCCACGCGTGGGTGGGCGTCATTCTGATTTCACACCTCTACCACAGAGAGAGACTTTCTGCTCCGAGGACAACCTCAACTTCCTGCTGAGGGAAGCGAGAGACAGCTGACGCCTGTGTGTGTGTGTGTGTGTGTGCACGTAACTGAACCCTTCTTTGTGAAATATTAAAAAACAAAAGAATAAGAATAATTGAATAAAAGAATAATTGAGATTTATGCTATCTCCTGATAACTGGAACCTTTCCTTAATGATTAGCGTGAATGGAGATGCATATTGGTGTGTGTGTGTGTGTGTGTGTGTGTGTGTGTGTACATGAATGCTTGTGAAAGGGCTCCTCCATTCTCTTTCCACTCTCCTCACTCTTGTGGGGAGTAGGCAACCAGGGGCCAGAGCATCTGGTTTACATTAGCGAGGCATCAATTACTGAGCTATCACTGAGTGCGTGTGTGTGTGTGTGTGTGTGTGTATGTGTGTGTGTGTGTGTGTGTGTGTGTGTGAAAGAGAGTGTGTGTGTATTTTCAGCAAGCAGCAGGGTGTCTGATGGGGAGACCCACTGGTTTGTCTGTGACTGAGCCGCTGTAGCATGACTGTGATCATGGATGCGTTTACGCCTGGGAGCAGATTTTTGAGCTAAGGTCTATTTTGTGTTTGGGTGCATTCCCTTTCAAGTTAAAACAACACCTCCAATAAACACACGCCACTTGAACACACACACAAGCCTTCTCACCTCATTCCAGAGCTCACTCTGTGGGTGTGTGTGTGTGTGTGTGTGTGTGTGTGGTGTGTGGTGTGTGTGTGTGTGGTGTGTGTGTGTGTGTGTGTGTGTGTTGCGGGCAGATCAAAAGGACATGTAAAGATTGCAGGGGCATTCCTGAAGCACCCCTACTGTGAGCTACACAGTGTGCATGCCTGTGTGTGTGTGTGTGTGTGTGTGTGTGTGTGTGTGTGTGTGTGTGTGTGTGCATGCAACAGACTGAGTGTGTGTGTACATTAGTGCATAGGTGGCTGAATATAGGATGTCACCATGAAAACCAGACATAAACACACACACACACACACACACACACACTATGGCCATTCTCTGGAGGAATGGCTACATCCAACAGCCCTGTCCCCTCTCTTTCATGTACTCTCCAGAGCCATCGCAACTCTCTGCTGCTCTCTACTCTCTGGCTCTCCCCTGGGCCACACACACACACACACTAAACTACTTCACCAACAGCACTGGGGAACTTCAGACTCAAGGATGAACGAGTGATGCTCCTTTTCATGTAATTTCTCCCTCATTCCCTTCTGTTTCTCATTCAGACTCCTGTTTCACCTAAGCCTGGTTTAACATAGTGAACACAAACTTCCTCCTCTAACCCTGGTTTAACATAGTGAACACAAACTTCCTCCTCTAACCCTGGTTTAACATAGTGAACACAAACTTCTTCCTGTAATGCAAAAACAAGACAGAACAAAACAAGAACGCATTTGTTTCTCTGGTGTCTGTGGTTTCCATGGAGACACCTTCCTTCCAGAGTGGCGATCTCAAGGCAGGTGTGAGCGTAATCTCCTATCATTATCTTTGACAAGGCTCACTGGGCAATCTGCAGCACTGCTAAACACAGCCTTCAAGACTGGTGCACTGCACAAACACACACACACACACACATTCGCTCCCACTGCCACACACTCCAACACCATACACATACACACACTCAAATACTGCGCACAGACACACACACACACACACACACATCTTCCCACTGCCACACACGCACACACTCCAACACTGCAGACACACACACACACACACACACACTTCCACACTGCACACACACACACACACAAACACACATCCTTCCACTGCCACACACTCCAGCACTGTCTAGAAATAAAGGCTAGACATTTATTTATATGATTGAAAAGTATCTTTTAAAATATATACTGTCCACATATACTACATTTTAAATATATACTGTCCACATATACTACATTTTAAATATATACTGTCCACATATACTACATTTTTCAAGCACATAAAGGAGAAATCTTTCCTTTGGTGCAACGTGGACCCAATTTGCAAAACAGCAGTTAATACAGAAAAGTGGTAGCTGCAGTGGAACACAGCTGAATTTAGCGCTATGACTGACTACAACACTAGACACATTGTGCCAATCTCTTCCAGAACTCTTTTGCCATCCGAGCACAGCTCTACTGTGATTTAGTGGTGACCCTATATGGTGTGCTCTATAATTTAGTCCAAAGGTGCACAGTGCGTGTGTGTGTGTGTGTGTGTGTGTACACATGAGTGTAGTGCTGCCGGCGGTGATGGAGTGGACACTCACCTCCCTGAGGCAGGTGTAGATGGGACACACCAGCACCCTGAAGGGCTCCCCTGCACTGCTCCTCATGGTGCCAAACACCTCACACAGGAACGTGATGAAGCCCAGCCAGCGCTCCACGTCCGTCTGCTGCAGCTCGTCTCGCCGCGTGAAGTCCTTCTGCTCACACACACACACACACACACACACACACACACACACACACACACACACACACACACACGCACACACACACACACACAGAGAGGGAGAGGGAGAATCAGAAATAGAGTCAAATAGGTGGAACACCATCAGCTGCATAAAATGGAGGTGAAAGGGAGCAGAGAGTGTGAGAAAAAATTGGGGCTTGACTGAGAGATGGACAGATAGAATGAGAAAGAAAGAAAGAGAGAGAAGGGGAGAAGAATGAAGTGTGAGATGGAGAGAGACGGGCAGAGATTGAGTGAGAAAGCAAAAGAGAAAGAGGAAGCCAAGCACTGCCAGACATTCATCATTCCTGTCTGGACACAGGGAGAGAAAATATCAACATATACATTCCACTCATTACACACCACTGCTTCACATGAGCCTGGGAGAGGGACTTTCCCCTGCGCTTTCAGATCTGTTGTTCGTCAACACACTCATGAAGCTCTGGGCCACACAGCCACCAAAACACAACAGAGAGCAGGAGGGGGGAGAGAGGGAGAGAGGGAGAGAGGGAGAGAGGGAGAGAAGACAGGGTGGGGGTTTGGGGGAGGGGGCACGCGAGTCGTGAGCAGACACTGACAGAATAACCATGTTTGTATTGGCAGCTGAAATGGGAGAGAATGTTTCTGACCTCCTCCACATGCTTGTATTGAGTGCACTGGTGAATAAGGAGAGCTGCTGTGCATAGGAGTCAGGGATGATTAAACTACAAGGTTGAACATCCCCAACCATTCCAAACGAACACACTGAGCCACACACACAGCAAGGTAGTCAGCCATGGTGGGGGTACTGGCATCTTTAGCCAGCAGTGCTGTGGACCTTGTGGATAATGTGCTATTAATTGCCACGGGCATCCTTAATCAACCAAGAGTAATGGTTTAGGTGAAGGACAAACAAGCCCCAGACAAGTGCAGGTGGGCTAATACAGTTTTAATGCATCTAATAACAGGACCAATCTAACATGAATCTTTAATGAGCCGCTGGTAGCATTTCACATCTTCACCATTCAGTTTCCATCTGATGTTTGAGAAGACAGGAAGGTTGTGCAAAGTTTATCAAACATGCACACACCTTGCATGAGATCCTCATTCCACACCATGTAGCAGAGGCAACAGTCACCATGGTTACGGCACACCTGGCCCACAATGGAAAATGCGTCCACAGCATGGCTGATTGGGGCGGTCCATGTTCTCCGCATCTCCCATTCAAAATGCATGCAGCAGTGCTGAGGGGGTTCCATAGGTCTGCTATTTCTGCCGTCTGCCTCAACAGGTTCCAGAGACACAGATTTAACAGGATCATGCTGCACAGGCAAAGGCCTGGAGGAATCAAAGGCCTTTGGACCAGGGCTGGAGTGTCAAGACACCGCCAAATGATTGCCTGTGGAACTGATCCTCTTGGGCTGGCTGAGGGAGTGATTTTATTGTGACTGTGTTTGCGTGTGTGTGTGTGTGTGTGTGTGTGTGTGTGTGTGTATCTCAAGGCGGGACAGACAGGAAGTGAGGCCTGTCACCAGGGAGGAAGAGGCTGACTTACAATGTGACACCCTGGTGAGAAGCACGTCCAACACTTACTTCCCAGAGAGAGAGGAGGGAGAGGGAGAGGGAGAGGGAGAAAGGGAAAGAGGGAGAGGGAGAGAGAGAGAGAGAGAGAAGAGAAAGAGAGAGAGAGGCAGGGAGGTTTAACATTTGGCTGCCAAAACCCCACAGTGCAGACACACAGGCTGACCACAGTCGGGAGGTCAGCACTTGAGGGAGGAAAAAGGAAGAGAGGAGCAGTGGGGAAGGGAGGGAGAGAGAGATAGATAGATAGAGAGAGAGAGAGAGAAAGAGAGAGAGAGAAGTAGTCCATGGCTACAAGAGAGACGTGCACATTGTGTTGAGCTCATGTTGTGTGGTCACGGGCTTCCTTGTTTGTCAGATAAGACTCTAAGCACTAGTCTCACAGTCTCTGCTTACGCATGGGACATTGCAGAAGCATTCACACACCTTCCAGAGGGTTGGCTTTTGTTATAAGAGCTCTATTATGCTATAAAAGTGAATGTTGTTCAAAGCCAACATTAATGGCTGCAGTCAGGAAATGGATCAGCCAGACCCCGAGAAAAGGCTGATAGAAGACTCAAGCAGCTCAGCTACCATTCTGTAGCACACTGGGCTGAGAGCATTTTTTAAAACCCCTACAATGTTCACAGTCTCAAAGCCATTTTAAAACATATCACACAGATCACACAGCAGCACTACAAGTGAGTTCCTAATGAACGTTCTGCGTTCTCCTGCTCCGTGACAGTCTAACTGCATTTTATAGTACCATCAGACGTGCTACGGTGCACTTAATTGGTAGCGGTGCCACACGGCTCTGCTGAATAAGGCCACGGCAGCTGCGGGAGCCAATCAGGTGACGGGGAGAGAAGGGGAAGTCCTGGAGACAAGCACAGGCAGGGAAGAGGGAACTCAGCCGTAGACACAGAAGCGCCACAGGCAGCAGGTGGGTTGACATTTAGAGTGGCGTGTCCGTCACTCCCCCCACCCCTACCCCACCATAAAAACACACACCCAGGCTCCTAGGAGGAGATGTCTGGGCCGGCGTCTGGCATCGGGGTGGAGGCAGTAGACGCGGCGCCCTGCTGAGCACATAACGGAGCGTGCGGTGCCAACGCTGCGCCAGCCGAAAGCCGTCTCTGCCCCAGCTGCCCCACCAACACACCCAAGCCCTCCTCAGGTGGCTGGGCACATGGCAATGGGCTTGGGAGGCCTGAACCGCACCGATCTGGTTTCGGCTGGTCTAAGTCTGGTCTATGGGCTGACGCACATACAGACAGCACCAAAGAATACGCTTCGACACATAGTCCTTTTGTATCCGTTTGTGTTGCCTGCGAATGCACAGAATTAGCTGCAACTGCCCATAGCGGCCAGCAGGACAGACTATGTGGATGTGCAACTGCCCATAGCGGCCAGCAGGACAGACTATGTGGATGTGCAACTGCCCATAGCGGCCAGCAGGACAGACTATGTGGATGTGCACAGGCAGAGAGACGAAACGCAAACAATGCTAGTTGACAGCTTAGCACTTGCCCACTAAAGACAATTATCATCAACAATATTTCATGGCAAGACTGAGACATAGCATATGAGACTAGCATTGTCAGCTCTGTGTTTGTTTTGTTGTGAAAGAAGTAGCCTGAGGAAAAAAAGATGAAGTGTTATAAGATGAACAAAATATGTAGAGAGAGAGAGAGAGAGGCGGGGGAGAGAGAGAGAGAGAGGGAGGGAGAGAGGGAGAGAGAGAGGGAGAGAGAGGGGGGGAGAGAGAGAGAGAGAGAGAGAGAGAGAGAGGCTAGGCTTGTGGCTAAAAGATGGAGAGCTTAAAGTGAACAGAAGCGTAGCTGGCTGGAGTTCCAGAGTCCCATGCTGCTTTGCAGCTTCCAGTCTGAGCTGAGCCCTGCAGTGTGGAGCAGGAGCACGTGGCACGCTCCCCTTTTCCCTGACGCCCTGTGCCAACTTACATGGCGCTACAATGTGCCATGTCATGCTGCCACTTTCACATGTGCCAGGCTGGTGCTGGGTCTTACCTGCAGGCTCATACCACCAATGCCCACTGGTATTTGAGCGTCACATGGTGGCAGAGCCATTCTTGGCATCATAGCTTACACAACAACAGAGCAGCCCAGAGCCCTGGGACACTGGCCTTTCCTCAGACGGCCAAGGCAAAAGCACTACTCTCTCTCTTTTTCTCTCTCTCTATCTTACGCTCTCTCTTACCTGTAGCATGTTGAGGAGCAGCGAGCGGAACTTGGTGCCCTCGACCATGAAGAGCGCCATCTTGTCACAGAGCTTGGCGGCGGTGGCGGCGAAACTGCGGTCCGTGACGGCCTTCTGGTAGATGGTGCGCACGATCTCCTCTAGCATCTCCTCGGAGCTGGCCGAGTTCTGCGCCTCCTCCATGAAGGAGCTGAGTTGGCTGTCCACACCGCTGCTGTTGTTCCGCATGCTGTTGAGCAGCTCCTGCAGCCGGTCCATGCGGTTGCGCTGGGGAGCCGAGGGCAGCACGGGGACCTCCTCCTGAGAGAGCACCCGCAGGACGGACACGAGGAGCACATGGGGAGAGGGGAGAGGGGAGAGCAGTCAGGGGATAGGCAAAAACTTCAGCGTTACTCACTAAAACATGTCTCATCATAAAGCCAAAATAGGATCACTAAAACTTGTATGTAGACCAGGGACAGTGCTGCCACACATTCTCAGAAAATTAGTTAGCATACAATAGGATACAATGGGACTGGTGGTTCAGTTTGTTGGGTTTAGGCAGGAAGTCCGTATAAAATACCCACATGGAAGGCCAGTTCCTAAGTGTTATTTAGTTAGTTATTTTAGTCATTCTAATTATGTCCCAGTGTATTCCTCTCAGGCGGTTTCATGCTAAACCAACCCCCCCAAACTCTGGCTATCTATCAGTAGCCACATCAGATCACTGCACATTCAGAAGCCGTGCACCTGTTCAAAAATGAAAAATGCATCATTTGATAAGCAATTCATTAGAGAAGCATCACTATTAGTACAGGTGGAAGAGAATGGGAGGCAAACAAAGCAGAGAGCCTCCATCTCAGGTCTGAGGATGCAGAAAATATGAGGGCTGTTCCTGCTGCCCAAAACACTAAGGAATATCACCAGACACAAGGATAAAAATGCATGCACACACAAAGAGACTGATATCTCTGCATGAAACCAAACACACACATACACACACACACACACACACACACACACACACACACACACACACACACACAGAGTGAAAGGGTTAGTGGGAGGAAGGCTGTGGTGCTGAGAGCAGCAAGTACAGAAATGAGCACACAGCGGAACGCTCCAGCCAGCCACTGCTGCTTCAGCCATTTATCCTCATTCCCACACAACACACACACGCTCACTCACTCACACACACACACACAAACACATATAAACACAAGCACACACACATACAAAACACATACTAACACACAAGCACTGAGGTACCAACCCCTCTCTGAGCCTCAAACCATAGGCAATATTCTACCACTATGTGACAGATAGTAGGTTCTTGAAGGAGCTCCTTGAATCCTGATGTAGCAGCCCCATCTAATGATGAGGCTTAATGACACAGGGAAAACATGTGCATGATTGCAGCTTTGATTGATTGATGTCTATGGTTACACTCCTCGGGGCTGTGTTTGCCCAATACACAGCATACTAATGGGAGAAAACATCCTAGAAACTGTTCCTCTATAGAACAGAGAGAAAACAGCAGAGAGAGAGAGGAAGAGAGAGGGAGTGAATGACTGTGTGTGTGTGTGTGTGTGTGTGTGTTTGTGCGGCCAGAGAGGCCTAAGCTAGGCTGACATGTGATGCTGATGGTAGGTGACACTAAAGCCACTAAAGAGCTTTACCTTCTCCTTGAGCCTCCTCCTCAGCCTTTCCTTAGATGACTGCAGCAGGCTGACTCGCGGCCCCTCGGCCGGGGCCTCTCTGTGGGGGCCCTGCTCCCTGGGGGCCCTCTCTTTGTCTGCGCCGCCCCCCTCCTCCTCTGCCCGCACATTCTCACAGTCTTTGGCATTGCGCGGCGCCCCCTTGTGGCTGGGCGAAGCTCCTTGGGGCGCGTTGCCCTGGTGCTTCTGGGGGTGGTGCCAGCGGCGATTCTGGCTGTAGCCGTGGTGCGGGCGCTGGCCCTGGCCCTGGTAGGGACGGCCGCTGGCCTTGGCACTGCCCCCTGCTGCTGCTGCTGCTGCTGCTGCAGCTCGCCGCCCTGAGGCTGGCTCTGCTGCTGAGGCGTTGGCTGCTGCTGCTGCTGAGTGTTTTGTTGCTGAGGTGACTGCTGCTGCTGCTGCTGCTGTTGAGGATTCTGGCCCTTTCCTCCTCCACCTCCTCCTCCTCCCCCTCCTCCGATGGGCGTCCGCTGCTGTCTCCTGGAACAAGAGTGTGCTTCCGTTAGCCACATGCTACCGAACAGGCCGCTAAAACTCCACTGGCCACCAACCCAGTCCCAGACAGACACAGTCATGTCCATCTGGTCCACATGGCTCTGGCTCGCTCTCTCTTCCCCTCTCTCTCCTTGGTGTCCTACCCACCCAAATGTTCTCTCAGTAGGCCCACTTCTCTCTCCCTCTAAGCTCTCTTATTGGTCAGCGGCGGACATCTACTCTCCGCTCTCACGGAGCAGCCAACTGAGCAGAGCAAAAATCTGCCTTCCCAAGCAAAGCTAAGAGCCTCTGCAAAGTGGGTGAGCTACTGGGAGTGCCACTGCTCCGTAGACCTCAGCTTTACACAGGACTTATGCAGAAATAGGATTAAGTGAATTATCTCATCTTCCCCTGACCACTCGAGCATGTGAGCTCACACGGGCCTGTGCTCCCACCACTGACAATGCACTGAGCGTGTGTGTGTGTGTGTGTGCACACACAGACTTACTTCTGTGCATATGTGCTATGCTATCTTTTTATTTACTGGTATTAGTTTAGAAGAATATACTTATGGAGGAGTGTGGGGGAGAGTCAAAGCAACAATGATTGTGATATAGTCCATGACAACAGGTAGTTGTGAGAGCAACAGAAACAGCCTCTGTGTGTGTGTGTGCGTGTGTGCGTGTGTGTGTGTGTGTGTGTGTGTGTGTGTGCGCGTGTGTGTATGGAAGATGAGATGCAAGCAGAAGCCAGCAGAGATAAAACAAGCCCAGTCTCCTGAGAGCAGAGCTCCTGTTGGAAATACAAACATCCTGTACACTCCTATCAGCGCTCTGACACAGTGTGACTTAAAGCCTTGTGCTCCTCGAGCTGGGCTCATTTCTCTCCAACATCTTGCCATTCTTCCCTTTTGCTGTCGGAGCTGAGGCTGCTGATCAAAGTAGATTTCGGGCAGCTCTTTTAGAACGCTTTCAACTCTCTGAAAAGAAATACAAGACTCCACAACTTCTGCTAGATCAGATGACTGGAACACGGAATGCATCATCAGATTAGCGGGTTCCTTTGAAATGAAGGGAAATGCGGAGAGAGTCAATGACAAGAGTGCTCCATAAACACAGAGCAGGAGGGGAGAGTGGGAGCACTCCATTTACACGCAATGGGACCCCATCAGCAGACTCGTGGCTACTCACGTCTGCCTGACATCGCTGGCATTGGAGCCACTCTCCTTCTCTCTGCCTCTCTATCTTTCTATCTATCTCTGGCCATCGGCACATCTCTCTCTCTCTCTCTCTCTGTCTCTGTGGGCAGGCCAGTGGAACAAGGCTGACCTACATTCTGTCTATGAGCTGCCTGGAGAACGGCCCCACAGCTCTAATTGCTACATTGGAGTTCTTTGGTCCATCACTTACTCCACACATCCTGGGAGGCTATTTTTATTCAGCGGCGGCAGCAGCCCATGGCCACAGGAGTCGGCAGGCATGGGGCAGAGCTGGCCTAGACTAGACTGGGCTGAGGTGGGGGGACAGTCTGGTGTGCTTTATTATACATAGCCATGATGGGAAGGGGAGGTTGAGACAGAACCCACACAAAAACTGCTGTGGCAGATTGTCCCAGATAGCCTGTAGGCTAGCATAGATTGACCCTTACTGCTGTTTGGAGCCCTGCGTGTCTGTGCCTGAGTGTCACGCAACCTGGGGTGAAACACATACCCATTCACATCACCAGCCATTAATGGGACCTGTGGGTAATCCAACACCACTGAATGACTATATGCCAATATGGCTCCACAGCACTGGTGTAGTACACGCAACACAACTCCACTCCACAGCACTGGTGTAGTACACGCAACACAACTCCACTCCACAGCACTGGTGTAGTACACGCAACACAACTCCACTCCACAGCACTGGTGTAGTACACGCAACACAACTCCACTCCACAGCACTGGTGTAGTACACCCAACACAACTCCACTCCACAGCACTGGTGTAGTACACGCAACACAACTCCACTCCACAGCACTGGTGTAGTACACGCAACACAACTTCACTTATGGAGACAGATTAGACTTTATATACAAGGATCAGACAGACTCAATTACAGTTTAAGAGAAGCTTTATGACACTTAAGAAAAATTTAGGAAACTTTATGAAAGTCCAAGATTTTTGTATTCTTGCCGTCTGTCATTTAGTCAGATAGCCAGGTCTAACGTCCTAGCGTTGGACATTTAGTCTGTTTTTTGGAATGCAAGAGAATAAGAACACAGCACCAGTATGATAGCCATACAGCCCATTTACATCCTGCACTGTGCCCTATTTACTGCACTTTCCCACTCTATGTATTGGTGTAATCTATGGGATAACGTCTGTTTAGTGTCAACTGTGTTGATGTTGTGCCATCTTCTTCTGTGGCACCAGGGTCCTTGGGAAACACATTTCATTTTGTTATGTACTTGCTGCATGTGGCTGAATGACAATAAATCACTTCTGAACCTCTCTCAACTTCTAGTGTCTGTCATTTCATCAGGTATTTGTAAGGCAAGAGAATGAAGACACTGCACTAGGTTGCACTGGTCCCATTTTGAAAAAGTGTGTAAACATGATTTGTTGGAAAGAAAGAAACAATCTCCTCAATAAAATGTGCTGACCAGCCGGTGAGAGAGACAAAGGACGAAGGGGACACACACCTCCTTAAGCGAACATATGTGCTCACAAGTCAGAAAACTCACCCCATCATGAACACAAACACTAGTTCAAAGAAACAGTGAGTATACTGGCAGCAATGATAGTGTATAGTAATCCTTTAGGCTTTGTTTGAGATATAACACAACAGAGATACATAATAATCATAAGATCTCTTCTTCACAGTGCCTGTCTTAACTTGTTCCTGGCTTAACTTACATGTGGCCACTTCACATAGAAGCCATGGCGTGAGAGCATGGTGGGGCCCCTCAGCCGCTCACCTCTGCCTGGCCTGCACACTTCCCATCCACTTGGCCCTGTGAACAAGAGCCTAGCCCCCAGATCCAAGCAGGAATCCTGACCTTTCCCCAGTGTGACCAATCTAGCATGCTCTCTGACAGCAGAGGAATAAAGACATCCAGTTGGCTGGCTTCGGCATGGCACTCAGCCACTTTACGAGCCTTCACCTTCTCTGACCCATGCAAACAGGCAGCCAGTACACATAACCACACACACACACACACACACACACACACACACACACACACACACACACACACACACACACACACACACACACACACACACCATCTTTCAGGCAGATGCTTCCGTTCCCCAACATTGTCTTCCTCTGATTTAGCATTCATGCCCCTTATCCCAACTCCCATGGCCCAACCATGCACAGAGGCTACAAGAGTGGGAGGCAAGTTGGGAGCAGTGAAGCCAGTGGAGGACATGGGAGTGAGCCCAGACTGCAGCATGTGAGGGGGGAATGGCTGAGTGGGTGGGAACTCTAATAGAGAGCAATTAAAAGATCCCAATAAAAGAATAAAGCCCTACGTGATTTGAAAGACAAAGTTTAAAAGGGGCCAAGGCTACCAGGCTGCACTGAGCAAGTAAGCAGAAGAACTGCAGCAGTGTTGTTCTAAATGTTATGCTTAAAAAGCCTTTACTCACATCTCTTACTGCACTTTTAAAATGAAAAAAAAAAACACATCCAAAGAAATGTCTAAAAAAATAATCTGAAGGTGATCTGAAGGACATTTTCCTAGAGAAGTAGTGTGCCTTTGTCATAAACTTGAGAACAAGAGCTGCTCACAGCCACAGGAATGTTTGCTGGACCTTGAACATTCACACAGCCTGGATTTATTTCCACTGAGTGCAGAGAAACTGTGCTCTGCCAAGACTTGAACAGTATCTCATAAGTAAGAATGTGCACACAACTCATCAGGCAGACAGTAGATCATGAATTTAGAGAAGAATCAAGAGTACCCTCTGAATTGTGCTGACCATCCAGCAAGAAGTCCTCAGCATGCTTCATGACACCACAAAAAAGAGCTCTGCTGCAGGTTGGGATCTGAGGTGTGCTGGATGCCAGTTTTAGCTCCCATCTTAATCTTTGTCACTGTCCAGCAGGTGGAGGGAACTAGCAGCCTCAAGGTTTCAGATAAACACAGTCAGACACCAACAAACTTCACAGTGAGCTAGCCAAGTTGATACTACTGTGATACTACTACGGAGGCATGCTTTCCATAGTCTTCAGAAATAGGACTGCAGCATAAGGGAGTGGTCTGTATGCTTGGCGATTTCAATGGCATCACAATGCTATGTATCTATATCAACTCAGAACAAGTTACTGAAGAATGACGTAAACTTTTCTCTTTTTCTTCGAGCCCTAAGCCAAACACAATTTTCCATCAATACTGTAGAAAGATGATGGATATGATACACAATAAAGCACTTTGAATCTTGAATAAGGGTGTCCCAAGGGCTGTGCTCAAAACATTTAACATTCCTACACACTGAAAGACTCCCTGCTTGCGTATACAGGTTGATACGGAAAGAGCAGACAGAAAAGTATGTTTATATTGATTTTTTTCACAAATTATAAACAGAATAATTAAAATTTTGCTTTTAAAATCCCTGTGGGCCATCCTTCAGATATTGCCTTTGCAACATACTTCATATATCCTGAAGAACAGCTGTTATGGAGAATTCTATTTACGACAGGGTCATTCTTGCATCACATTGTGGCCTCTTTGTCATGTCATGTTTTGTATTGTAAGATTGCGAGCATTACCCATAGTTGTAGTCCAAGCATGTATGCCTCTAGCATGTATTACCCCAGCTGTAGTCCTAGCATGTATGCCTCTAGTTTCCATTCTCTGTGCTCATCATTTGCATGCACTGGTCCATTCATGTATGACCTTACCCATGACCACTTTCTTTCAGATTCTGGATTGGATGCAATTACATCTACACAGCCTGATCCAAGGCCTGCAGCATAGTCGCATTTACACATCTCCCATGAGCTCCCAACTCCACCCTCATGTACTCCCTCCCTGCCCACCCCTGCCCTGCCCACTGACCTGGTCACATGCCGCTTTCCCTGGGCAGACAGCAACACTGTTAACTGGTCCGGGGGAACATTTCTAAAAGCATGAGAGGGCATCTAAATTCAATGGATGGATGCATGGAACGACGACAAACATAGGAGGACACAGCAGAGTTCATCGCACTCCTATGTACATACAGTATATAGGAGTATATAGAAGACCTACGGGGCTTCTATAGTCTTTACATGGAGCAGGAGGAGGAAGGGAGGTGACAGAACCCAGTGGTCACAAGCAAGATGAAGGGAGAGCGAAAACGCAAAGCAAACCTAATAACTAAATGAACAGGTGTATGGGGATGACACAACTCAATGGCGTGGTGAGGAAAAGACCAATACTGCTGCTACATCTGTAGTGAGCAGGCAGCATCCACAGTCTAAAGGCACGTCTTGTCATGAATTATGATGATGTAGATTTGTCGCATAAACGTGTACTCCTTTAAGGTTTTCCAGTAGGCGAAAGTATGATGCTTTATTTTGAAATGATAAGTGAATGCTGTTCTAGTGCACTAGTGCACAAATTCATTAGCTGTCGGAGCAGAATAAAAATAAGAATGTGAGACTCTGAGAGGCTGGCTACTTTTGACTTCATTAAAAAGCCAGTACAGGATGCTAACAAGACATCATTAAACAAGTTAGGTTGAATCTGCATCAAAAATGGAAAGAATTGCAAAGGATTCAAATCCATCACCCAAAAGCAAGTAAGGATCCCTATAGTGACTTAAAACTATGACTACTACAAGTCTTTAAGATTTCCAATGGTTGGCAGTTCCATGTTTTCAAGCTTAAAACTCCCCGCATTAGTCTTGTTATTACTGGCACACTACACGCTACAGAACAAAACTTCATGAAAGGCAAACAAATAGAAGTTGGTTGGTGGTACAAAAGTAGCTACAGGTGTGTTTATAGGTGTGTTTGAAAAAGGCAGGCTGTGGTATTAGAACATCTCACCAGAGAATGTTGTGGAGTAAGATTGTTCTGACAAAGTAAGACATGGGGATTTGACATTTAGAAGCAGACAACAATAATTAGCAACAGCCAAAGAATCAGGTAATCGATTGCAGGCACGCTTCATGCTGCACCTACAGTTAGAGTCCTACAAGCACAACTACACACACACACACACACACACACACACCTCTTTCAGATCAAGCCAAGATTTTTGAGCACACACCTCCGTTACATCTTAAGGTTGACAATAAGAAAAATCTGACCAACACTGGGACAGCCTTGCTTTCTTTCAGATATGAGGTGTGTAGCTTTTCCAGGAACAAGCCCACTTAAGTCTGCATTCTATGCTTTTGGTAAGGCGTTCTGTTTAAGGAATTGAACAGAACTGAACTACATTTTCATGACTTTTAGCCATTTCTTTCTGCTCCCCATCCAGTCTGTGTTGAGTCTCTCCATGCGTGTATGTGAAAGCCAGCAGCAGGTCAGGGAGATGAGAAGAGGAAGCCCTTACACAAACTCGGCATCAGACAGGGCTCACTGCATGACCTGACGTCAGCTAGGAGCCATGTGCGTGAAAAAGCAAAGATAAGGCAATGGACATCTCGCAGCTCTACAAACAGGAAGAGTTAAGGACATGCAGATGGAATTCTGTACCCACATGCTGTTTATTTCTAGATATTCACCAAATAAAAGAGAATGTATGAGGAGTAGCATAAGACCACAATATTTTGTATCTCTCATATTGTGCATATGTGTTTAGGAAAATATGCACAGTGCATACACATGGATTTGTATTCTATGCATGTATTATGTGCTGTATAAGCCTCCGTACAGATAAGAATTAGAAGATCAAATGAGGATGAATGTTTGTGTGTGTGCTGGTGTGCAGACACTGTGGGCAGCAGCTGAGAGGACAAGGTCAAGCAGGAGACACAGGAGACAGCTAGAGACAGAGCTCAAGTCAACACCGCAAGTGTGACGGTGAACAGGGACGACAGCAGGACAGAACAGGACAGGAGAACACAGCTGCACGTAAGCTCCAACATGCCACTGCCTCTGCTTGAGGAACCATACCAGATTTCTTACCCAAGCCAGTCAGTTCAAAGAAAAATCAAACAGCAAGACAGGAAGAACAAATCCAAATGGAATAGGGAAAAATGAACAATGTTTATCATTCTCAAAGGGGGGCTTTGACATTCACTGTCTCCTTGATGGTTAAAAGCGACACAGAGACGAGCATCTCGTCTGTCTAATCCTGTCTGTTGCCACACATCAAAAGGAGCGAGGGAATACATCTTCATGATGGGCGCATGTTTGCCATCGCAGGAAGAACACACACATTGCCACAACACACAGGGATTAGCTGACTGAAGCTCAAACGTGTTAATCACAACCCCCCCGCTGCCGGTGTTGACTACAGCATGTAGCAGGTGTAGGCCTGTGGAGGACTGGCAGAGGAGACACATCTCAGCCTAAGGCACGACTCTGCAAGACGGAGCTTTAAGGGCATGCGAGGCAGTTTGAGAAACACTGGCAAGGACGAGGATTCAGTGGGCATCCAGCTTCTGGCAGTTCATTTTATTAACATCTCCACTGCCATCTTGAAAACCCACTTCAAATGCTGACCCCAACAACATCTTCCCCCGTTTGGTCTCTAAGAGAGTACATTCAGAGCACACTGGCTTGATGACAAGGTTAGATTAGGCAGGATTACTGACGGAAAAGAAACATTTAGCAGAGGTAACATTGTTGCAGTGAGCTGCTTAAATGGCATGATCATCTTACTACTTTTTTTGCGTCCATTTCTCTCTTTTTTAAAATTGAAGGGGGGAAGCTCAACTCCCAACTGCAGTGCAATGCAAATAGAAAAGGCTTGAGGTGTGCAGATCACAGGTAGCATCTCCAGTCAGTAGTTAGAATTGTTTAGTCCAAAACAACTTGTGCCTTAGCCTACAACCAAATTGTTCCACCCGTACCTGATAAACTGATGTTAAGAGAACTGAGCATCATCTATGATGCATTCACATATTTCCCACGGCCACTGTAAAACAACACTTGTGATGTAATCTACACATTTCTGACAGGAAATGTTTTGCATAGTTCTCCTTTTCAGACTAATTCAAATGATTCTTCTGCAGCAAACTGCTGGCTGATGACATTTGACTCAGGATCAGCAGCGCTGAGGGGAGCAGAGATGGTCGTTAGGCTGCCTCCGTCACAGCCTGCTGGGCTCCCCCAGGAACAACTTCTGCACTGGACGCCTGAGTCATCAGCTAATGGCCTGATTAGCCCGAGTGCAGGACGCAGGAGACGGGGCCAGAGGAGACACAGCAGACTGACTGACTGACTAACTGACGGACGGGCTGAGACTAAGTGACAGCGCCAGTCTGGCCACGCTGGCGGACGTCTGACACTTCAAAAGACACAGCACTGCTCATGGTCACATGGGCTGAGCTCACAGGGATGCCGTGTAACAGAGAGCGACAAAGAGACTCCCTCAGTCGATCAAAGACATGCTGGATGGACCTGCAGGTATCCTGTCCAACTGAACCTTCAGAGGGCAAGCTGAGGTGGAAGCAGGAAGAAAGCCAGAGGAATATGATCACTTTGGTACAGTACTTACATCACTCTCAGAAATGTAACCTTAAATTTAAGATTTAAGAATTGTAATGAGAAATGTAACCTTAAATTTAAGACTTAAGATAAATATTCCTACTCCTCAAGAGCAGATAGTGTGTCCTCAGCCTTTAGCATCTAATGTTGCTGCACGACAAAATATACATTTGTGATTTAGCCACTAAATATGGCGACAGTGGCAGTTGGCTGTTTGATAATGAGTTCTGAAACAAAGCAAATCAAAGTGACCTTGATTTAAAGCATCCTCTCTGTGCTGACAAAGCCAGGGCCTTCTGCATATGTCCTTGATTTCCAGAGTTTCACAGCCTCAGGCGAAGTCTGTGCGTGTGTGTGTGTGTGTGTGTGTGCAGCACGCTTCACCCCAGAGAGTGAGAGAGAGAGGGGAGAAAGAGAGCAAGGGAGAGAGAGAGAGAGAGAGGAAGGGAGGGAGAGAGTGAAAGAGCCTTCCAGTCTTTCACACTTGCTTGAAATACAAGCCCCCAGGAC
Organism: Tenualosa ilisha; assembly: GCA_015244755.2. Taxonomy (NCBI): domain Eukaryota; kingdom Metazoa; phylum Chordata; class Actinopteri; order Clupeiformes; family Clupeidae; genus Tenualosa; species Tenualosa ilisha. Next base: position 1,951,007 of record PYXC01001128.1, read on the forward strand.
TGGCCGGTGTGCCTCTGCAGTGAGGTGTCCTGCCAGGGCAAGGATTTGTCCTTCGGCCAGAAACTCTGACAAACAAGACCGCAGTGTCCTCTCTGCCAGCAGCAAAGGATTCTGGGCCACTGTGCAGACATGCTGCACTAACAGGCAGGAGTGCCTTCTGTCAGGCTGCGTGCAGAATGCTGAGCACTGATCTAACAGAGAGAGAGAGAGAGAGAGAGAGAGAGAGCGGTAGAAAGAAAGGAGAGAAAGGCAGAGACAGCAGGGGAGAAATGGAAAGGTGCTGAGAGATAGATGAAGAGAAAGAGGAGCGAAGAAATGTTGGGGAGGAAAAGAGGACAGGGTAGAAACAGATAGATAGGAGGTGCAGCAAGGAGAATAAGAGTATAGGAAGAGAGAGAGAATGAAAGAGGGGGAGAGACGTATGTCTAATTCTGTAGTGTCCTTTACCGTGCAGACACACCTGTGCACAGGTCATCCACTCATTTCACTACTCACTTCTAGTTTCATTTCCCATCTCTCTCTTCCTCTGTACAAAAGGGCAGAGTCCCAACAGAATGGGTATGGGGAAGATGTAAAGCACTGGGATGATTCAATCCTCATTGCAGCACTGGAGCGTGGGTACACCCCTGGGCACCATCCCACACCCTTGTCTCTGAGCCTCCCAGTCACACACACACACACACACACACACACACACACACACACACACACACACTGCATCAGTGCTCCAGGAAGGTTAATGTGGCTGTGCCACTGTAGAAGCCCAAGCCCATTGCGTGTGCTGCTCTCTTTACCTTCCCTGCGGGGGAGGGGAAACAAAATGAATTGGCGTCTCCTGGCTGTATGTGAAATTAGGGGAGGGCAGGCGGCCCGGCGCATGGCTTGCAGCACATCCAAGAAAACGCAAAGACTGGCGCATGCGACACGCAGGTTACAGCACGCACATAAACACAAATGTAAACATGGGACTAGAACACAGTCTCTGAACTAGACTACAGTGCTCTTGGAAAGACTGAAGGATGAAAGAAATTCCTAAAAGTGGGGAATTTACACACACAGACACACACACACAGACACACACACACACACACACACACACAGACACGCACAAGTTGCTTTAGAGTTCTATGGTTGGAACTGCTTGCCAAACTAGTCACGTTACACTGCACTATAACTAAGCTCTTTACCTGCAACACATAATATTACCTGACCAAGGTTTGAAACACAGACACACACACACACACCCGGCCCAAACTGGGACAATGTCCAACTCTGTGCTCAACACAAAGAGCCTGTCCAATCAGACAACCAGCCTATCAGTTAACCATCCAATCAGGTAATCAGGACAATCGTTCAATCAGCTCCTGCTCCTCTTATCACAGGCACACAAGCCCCAGCAGTTCCATTACCTGCTTCGCTGCTTTTTCTTAACACACACACACACGCACACACACACACGCACGCACACACATGCACACACACGCACACACAAACACACACACGCACACATAACTACACAACTACAAAAATTAAAAGAAAGCAGGAATGACGGAAAAACAAAATAAAAAAATGTTCTTTTGTGTTGGCTTTTGCAGTCAGAAGGCAAAATATTTCAGCTTCAAAGCTGTGTCCTAGCAACAGAAAATGGCAACTTCAAACTTTCCACTGACGTCAGGTGAAGGAGGGGAAAAAAAGAAGCCTGGAGATGAGGCTGGGAGTGAGGGGCGGACTCTTGGGGATGGGTTCCAGCGAGCAAGGCTCTCTCACACACACACACACACACACACACACACACACACACACACACACACACACACACACACACACACACTCTCTCTCATTATTAGGCCTGACAAGAACAATGCACTCCTAATCCCAGCATGATGTGATAAAAAAAGACTGTGCATGTGGGTGGGTGAGTGAGTGAGTGAGTGAGTGTGACTGTGCATGTGCGTGTGTGTGTGTGTGCGTGTGGCTAAGTGGTCCTGTCTATGTACACTGGACATTGGATGCGAGCGTGTGTGTGTGAGTGTGTGTGTGTGTGTGTGAGTGTGTGTGTTGGCTCTTCTCCTGGTCTGTATATATGAGGCAAGCATTCCTGCTCTGGCGTTCTGACGTTGTTATGGCTGTGTCTGAATTAACGTTAGTGCCACTAGCTCAGTGCAGAGCTCAGAGGATGAGGGGGTTTGGAGGGTTTGTGTGTGTGTGTGTGTGTGTATGTGTGCCTGAGTAGTGTGCTAGTGTTTCTTCAGCAAAACCCCATGAACATCACTTCAATGCTTCCTATAAAACTTGCCTGGAGGAAAGACAGACAGAGACTGGACAAGTAGAGAGATACACAGAGAGCAAGTCATGAACAGACCGTCACGTCAAGACAAAGCAGAGTAAAGCGACAGACCAACAGACTGACAGACAGACAGAGAGAGAGAAAGGCAGACAGTAAAGCCTGATTCATGGTTCTGCGTCAACTCCACGTACAACTGTGCCATTGTCTCTATGCAATCATGAAACTAGTTCTGCGCCTTCATGCGTTTGCACAGCACCCCAGGGAAACGGCAATTGGAGTGGCCCATTACATAGGACAGATGTGTTAAATATTAAAAGAGTTGGTCTGGCCTTTTCTTGCTGTGCTGTGAACAGAGACACAGAGAGAGTATACAGCAACTGCCTCGGTTTGTAGCAAAAATCACATATGAGGGGGATTCTGTCAGGCAGTTTATGTTTTGTTAGCAAGTGGACTTTCCAATACTGCCTATAAAATACTGCTTGTTGGCAAAGCACTTATCTCAACGACTATTCCTACTGGTTAGGGTGTCATTACTGAAGAGTAGCTAATCCAATCCCTGAGCAGAAGGAAAAATTAGGGCGGTGGAAGTAGTAGAACATCACTGTCCTATGTCCACACCCATGTCTGAGGCGCCCTTGAGCAAGGCACCTAACCCCTCACTGCTCCTTAGGTGCTGCAGCTGCAGGCTGCCCAATGCTCAGGGTTTGTGTTATAACTCACTGTGTGTGTGTGTGTGTGTGTGTGTGTGTGTGCCATTAATTCATTGATGGGATAAATGCAAAAGGCTGAATTTCCCTCACAGGATCAAAGGTTATATTTGAAAATGTTGCTGAAATACAGGCACTGCAGGCTGCTAAAGCCCTCTGGCTATCAACACGGAGCAAGTTGATCAAGCGCTGTCCTTGCACATCCTCTGCACTGCTCTGATGCACAGTTCCAATGTTTTAAAGGAGCATGAGCGGCTATGCAGAGGGCTCTCTGTGGGAGGATACATGGCATCACAGAGACTCTGCTTACCTCTGCTGTTGAATCGACACAGAACAATAAATTGGGCTGAAGTCAGGCAGCCAGGCAAAGCCACAAACATATACACAGAGAGAGAAAGGCAGAAATAGAGAATAGAGAAAGAGTGAGAGAACTCACCGTCTGTCATTGCGTCGTCTTCTGAAGAGTTTTTTGGTGTGTGCAATTTCAGCTTCATTGGGCAAAGGAGCAAAGGCCTGAGACAAGATGAGAGAGACACAACACATTAAAGATCACTCACAGGAATGAGGCATCTACATGTGACACAGACAGACCAATAACACACACATGTATACACAAACACAAACAGACAACTTAGTTGGACTATGCATCCATTCAGATCTATGTAATTGAGGTTCACTTCTCTCAAAAGCACACAGGCAAGCAGACACCCTTCACCTCGAAACCACACAAAACACACACACACACACACACGTCTTCTAAGACTGTATTCCTCAGTCCTTGCTCAAGCAGAAGGTAAAGCCACAGGTGAGAGGCCTGGAGTGAAGCGTGAGGCCACTGGAATTCCAGAGGCACTGTGCCATAATCCAATCCATTCCCCTTATCCACAGAGACATCACTCATTTTCAGCTGGGCGAGGGAGACCAGCTCTCATGGTTGCCACAGCAACAGATGGTCTGCACCCCTTGAATGATGAAGATGAGAGGTATGTCTCTGTCTGTGTCTGTGTGACTGCCAGTATACAGTGAGGGTCTCTATAGCCCCTCTTAGATTAGAATGTGCCACTTTCCCTGGAATGAGATCCTGTCTTCAGCGTGTGCTGGGCAGTGTGAATGCAGGGGGTAATATTACACCCCATCTCTACGTGGCCGACAATTCGAGTGCCGGGAAGTGTGACCAGTAAATATAAAGGGAGGTACATTTATTTGAACTGAATGTTTTGGTAGCCTAGAAATAGCCTAGCGCTAGCAAATAGTTTTGCTCAGGAGGTACATCTAGCCACGCACCGTAGGGCCTCAGTAGGCCTTCTACCAAGGCTTGGTAGAACCAATCACAGCACTCTATTCTTTGTAGTGAGTTATTGGACGGGCTTAGCATGATAAGGACAGGGCTGTGACAGCGCAAATCAAATAAGATTGAATCGGCTATGGTATGGACTTTGGAAGAGTTAGACTTTTCTTTTTCTTTGTAAGTTGTGTATAAAAAAAATATTTGTTTCAAAGTATTTGCTGTTTTGCTGACGTTGCTCTGTCATAGCACTATTCTATTGCATGCAGAGGCAGTCTGAAAGTCAACCGCTGATTTTGCCCCTAGGATTGAGCCTGGTCTATCGGCCATGTCCAGACTATACATTTTGATGTTATAGTCTGGCTTGTCAGGCTAATGTTGTGGTGCTCCAAACCATAGAATTCGCTAGTAAAAACCACTGTTTGTAAATATGTCAAAATAGTTGCATGTGTCCCAGTATTTCTGACCAGCTTTTAATAACATCGCTATTTCAGTGGAGAAGGAGGGGGCATGCCTACGCCTAATCGCTAGCTCCAGCTACAACAGAATTGGGATTACTAAAATATCCACCCTGGTCAAATCAAATCAAACCGATCAGAAAGGGTTAATTTATCAATGTGCGGGAGACAGAATAGTGTGCAAAGTAATTGGAAATTTTATGTGGCTGTGGAGGTGACTAAAATCTAACACATAAAACAGCATAGAGCTAAGCTACATTTAGTTATCCTGCAGCCTGGAATTAGATTTTTTAGAGTGCTGATAGGCTGCTTCCTGTTCCTATCACTGGAAGATATGTAGGCTTAGCATGCATGAGGCACGATAAACACCATGTTTTGTATGCCAATGGAGAAATCTATCAAAACTTTGCAACTTTCATGGTAGCAATGCAGTTGCCTATTGCCAACCACCAGAGTAGCAGGTTAGCAGCTATGGTCTTGGGAAACAAAGCTGATATCTAGGTTAAATAAACTATGCAGGCTGTAGCTGGGTATTCCCAGATCTTCACCTCTATCTATCTTCACGTCTCTCTCTCCCACACACAACATTTAATTATGCTACAAGCACAATGGGGAGTTTCAGTGTTGGACATTATGAGTTTTTTAGAGTTTGCCGTGATTCGACAATGGCGGTAGTAGCAAATTCTTCTGATCAGCTGTTTTCTGTTATGAAGACTCCTGGCGGTAGGTTGCATGTTTTCAGAGTCACTCACCCTAAATCCTGCGAACAAAGTTTGTGTGTTTAGATCAGACCCGCCTCAGGAACAAGTGTACCCTCTCCAAGGCAGGTCACCTCTGGGGTCGAGTTGACACCTGAGCCTGTGTTGGTCAGTGTAAAAGGTACAGACGTCATGCCAAATTTGGGTGATAATGGCAGGACATTGGGCTAGGTAGAAGGGGCTCGTGTGGGCCAAGAAGAGTGTTGCATGCAGTGGGGTTCCTGCTGTTCCACTATTAGTTGAGCTAAACACTGTGGTATATGACTTATCAGACAAAGGGACAAAGGCAAAACCACAAGGAGAGTCTGAAGTCTTAACTATGAGGAGAGGCATCACTGCCTGTCCGAGGTAGTCCAGAGCTGAACAACCCCTTTAATACAATGCATCTATAAGGAAAGATGGTTGAATAATCTTGATTAATGCAAGACATTCAATGTGAATTCGATTTGATTAAAGGGACAAGTTTTCCTATATACTATATTGCTGAAGCATTTAAGCCAAGTCAAACCAATGTTAGATGTGACACTGACTTGACAAGGATGTTTAGTAAGCCTTGTGTGTTTCCTGCCAACTTTTAAAACACATCCAAGTGCAACAATGCAATTGTTCTTGTGTTGTGTATTGGTTTTAATTACAATTCTATTATATGCAAAAGCTCAGAGTTATTACGGATACAATGTTTTAGCAAAGCAGTCTCAGCTGCATTCCTCTCTCCTTTTCGTTTTCTACTGCTGTGCTGCTAGAGCCAGAACAATGTATGTGCAACCCACGCTCAAAGCCTGAGGTGTAAAAGCTGCTCTATGGCGTCCCCCGAGCTGTGCTGCTGAGGAATGGTGTGTGTGTGTGTGTGTGTGTGTGTGTGTGTGTGTCTCACTGACTAAATGTATTAGACATGGCTCTCCTCAAACACTGCACGGTCGCGCCCTGGTCCTCCCATGTTGCAAGAGTTGTGTCTTTTTTTTCCCCCTCCCCTCTTTTCCAACGTCTTCACTAAAGCCAGGCAAGCCAAACCGCCGGCCTCTGATTGGTGCTTGCTGATTGGTCCCAGATGTGGAGCCCTGCTCTTGGAGCATGCTTTCCAGTCTTGTTGGCATGGAGATAAAGGCTTCTGACACAAGCGCCCCAGCAGCAAGGCTGCCTGCCTGCCTGAGACCAGAGCAAAACAAAATGGCCTCTGCAAGGGACCATTTCAGTAACACACATGAGTGCTATGCGGCAAGGGGGAGGGGGGACTCGGAGAGGGACAGGGAGAGACAGACACAAGATTGCTTTAGGCACTTAAGACCTTTAAGTCACTGGCTAGTAATTTTGATGGTGTGAGACAATGTGGAGCAAAGTTTGTTGGGTGTGTGCTGAGTGAGGTGGGAGCCTATTAAGAGTCTCTGCTGAGCTAGGGCAACGTGCGCTGGCACCGGCTCCCCTGCAGCCCAGGGACCCGTCTGCTGGAGCGTGGCCGTGACGCTGCCGAGCTCTCACTGTCACACGGGCAGATGGGAGATCAGGAGCAGGCTCATCACTTCACACACCCACACCCACACGCACACAAAGTGACGAACACCGGTCTAAACTGCCTGCCGTCACCTGGGTTGGCAAAGGCAAAATTCAAACTGCGCTAAACCACACTACACTACTGCCTGAAACTTTTCTTTGCTCAGAGCAACTGAAGAGCACAGACCCAGCTGTCAGGATCTGCACAGAGAAAAAAAAGAGAGGGAATGACTGATAGCAACTGAAAGAGAAAGACAAACAGAGAGACAGACAGAATTGCATGTTTAAGCTACTGTTGCTTTCCTCTAGGATATCATTAGCTGTATTTCTCCTTCATAACTGTTTCCAGATGATCATCTCCATTGCTGTATCCATCTGCCATCTTCAAAGCTAGAAAAGTGCAAATATTGACTCAACTAAACTGGATTTTTTCGTTTGAACACAGAGGTGTCTAGAGTTTGTGCTTTGGCATGTGGAAAACTATCAGTGCCAGAGGACAGTGTTTTAAATGCATAACTAATTGACTTATTAACACTGAATGTCAAGTTCTTAATGCTGAAGATCGCTAAGAAAAAGAAATGAAATTGACATTGACTCAGCTAAGCAATCTGAGCTAAAGCAGAAGAGCCAAGCTGAGTCCCTGTCTCCTGGCTCCATGTGAGCCAAAGGACCCGCGAGATGTGGAGGAGGGTAGATAACACACAGGGGTCCTCTGATCAAAGGGAGGAGTGTGTTCAAATATACAATCACCCTCAGACACACAGGGTCCCTCAAACGCATACAAACACAGGTCTCGGCACGTCTTGGGCTCGTTTTAACCTCTGACCTGGCATGGGACTGTAGACGTGACAATGGGGCGGTGAACCGGCAGCAGCAGGAAGCTCACGTACCGACGGCAGTGCATTCCACAGGTCAAAGGTGTCCCGCCTCTGTCACACACTCACACACACACACACAAATCCTCCATTCCATCATTCCAGACAGGAAGCATACGGATATCAGGCCCACTAACTGACAAGCACTGAGCCAGTCAATGATGAGTCATGAGTGAGGTCACAGCGCAGCAGCGCTATTGGCTGTGCTTACGCAGCCTGGCATCACCATCACTGACTGAGCCAACATCCCACCCCTAGTATCCATCCAGCACAAAAAGGAAACGCTGCAACTTGAGTCAATTAGCTTAATTCAGATACATTTTACGAGATTCATAAAGTGAGCTTTCTAATACACACTTAAATCGCTAATTTGGACCAAAATGTTGATCAATACTTTTGTCTTCCTCAGCTTCCAAATATGGACATATTCTACTTTTAGCGATCCTCAGTTTGTCACCTTGTTCCTGTTTTTGACCCCATGAATGAGCTTCAACACTTTCCACTAGTGACCTCCCTCTGCCTTAGCCTGTGCTTGCAGTGGGACATGCTGGCCCCAAGAGCACCTCTTCCCACAGCCACACATGACTCAAGACATTCCCCCTCTCCTGCTGTGAGGCGCCACACAGGAAGTCATGTGGTGTGGGGCCTGAATGACACACAACACTCACACCATCGCGTTTCTGGAGCACTGCCCGCGAGCACAGCAACTTTGCCGGCAGAAGTGGGACCTCAAGCCAAGAATGTCACACAATGACAGATGCCTGTGTGCATGCTAGCATGTTTGTGCATTAAGAGTGAAACGGGTCCATTCTTCATGTGTACATGTGAATCCAGGCTGTTTGTGGGAAAAAATACATGCAAAACTGCAGGTCACTGATGGTCTTGTGTGTGTGTGTGTGTGTGTGTGTGTGTGTGTGTGTGTGTGTGTGTGTATGTGTGTGTGTTTGTTCTGTATATGTTTGTGGGGGAGTCTGAATAGCTTGTTTGAGGAGACTTCCCAGCATCCTCTCTGTGTTATGATCCTTCTAGATTAGGAACATTGAGGGAATGAACTTTCCATTGTTCCCTTGCTTCGCATTTACCTTGGCCACCAGCCAACAGCAATATATTACGGCCGTCATACACACAAAGCAATGTATATATATGATCGCACTGGGCTGTGTGGCAGCACCAGCTTTCTTCAGGCCACGTGTAGGCCAGAATCGGAAGAAGGGAACACCCAGCCTGCCGTGCACAGGAAGCCAATGGAAATTCTTTTCTTTTTTTGATGGTTGGTTTCCTACCAATACATTATAAGATGCAGTCAATCAATTATCAAAACGCAATTTAATGAGATTTTTATTTAAATTAAGATATCTGTGGTGCAATACTAGCATATGCACACAGTTCGAGATTACTGTGAGACCGCAGTAACCAAAAAAAAGTCACAGATTTCATTTCCAAAATTGATGTCTAAATGCATGCTGGTTGCCATGGAAACATACCATCTGAAGCTAACCTTAGTTAACTTAAGAGGAAAAAACTTGGAATGAATTATTATTGTGTCAGATGTCAATATTGTGTTTTCTATCCTTGAAACCAAAATATATGTATGGGCTCAAACTGTCCGACTTCATCTTTGTTATCTTTATTGAGAACATTATGACATTATTCTTTGCTTTACAACTTGAGTATTTGATGAACAGGCTAAGGTCCTGTCCCATTTCTACCACTTCAACTCGTTTTTGACCCCATCACTTGGTTTTAGGGTAGGGTGTCTCAATACTTTTAAGACTAAGTGGCAGTGCTTTTAAACCCTTAAAACTACCTCTTATGGAGGGAGGTCAGGTGTAGACTTTGAACAAAGTGTAGAGATTACCCAGGATACATTGTGTATTTACACAGTGAGAATCAGGAAAACAGTTTAGGAAAGATGATGGCCAGCTTGGGAAAAGATGAATACAGCGGATATAGTTGCAATTAGGCATGCAAAATTCTAAATATGTCGGGGAAGGGGTTGATGCAAATGTAAAGAAATTAAGTTGAGTCAGAATAGAAAAGCAAGGCACCATAAAAGTCAAGCAAAGTATCGACACATTCAAGTGGCACAGGCCACAAATAAAGCTGAATAAAAATTAATAATCTATACATGCTTCACATTATGCATTACAATATGCAAGTGGCCTTTGAATGAATGAGAATTGTGTCAAATTCTTTAATCTTGGAAAGACAGGCCTATAGGCTGAACCAATCTATATATGTCCTACATTGCCAAACCAATCATACACATTAAATACCCTGAGGTCATGAGGTCATAGCGAGGGGGAATATAACATTCAGCTTCCACAAATGCCTCAGCATCATTTAGAGCCCCAAGCGTCTCAAAACAGTCAACAAAGATGTGAGGAAAAAGAGCGGGGCTCCCCCATGAGGTCTATAGTATCAGTGCCTCTCAGTAGAGCACAGTGGAGAGCGAAAAAAGAACACTTGGTGAGCTGACTTCTTCTGCTTCTTCTGGCTGGAGACAGAGTGAAAGCCCTGGGGATGGAGAGCAGCCCGACTGCAACAGGAAGGAAGAGGAAGTAAGGCTGGCCGCTTTGATAACAGAGTTATTCCACAAATCAAGTTCTTTTTATTGGCTTTGCAGGACTGAGCTTCACAGAGTAGGCCAGAGCAGACGACACTGCCGAGCGATATCCTCTTTACGGCTTAGATTACCTTCAGCAGCCATTTTGAAGCATCTGCTTTGTCTGTGAGAGACACAGACTAACTAATCAACTAAATATGGGGTTTCCCTGAGTCTACAAGTACACTTCAGATCAAATGTTGGATTTTCTATTAAGTTAAAGCTGGTTTTGTGTTCAGAAAGGTAGAATGGCTTGTTCAGGTAAGGTGAAAATGTCACTAGGTACATCTTTTACACAGTCAGTGGTGATGGTGAGATGCTGTGTGTGTGTGTTTGGGGGGGGGGCATAATAGAAGAGGGAAGAGAGCAAAGATGTTCTTCCAGCTCTGCCCCCTCTAGCCTCTATGCAGAAGTGGCCTCAGCTGGTCCAGTGCCTGGAAATCAGCCAAGCATGAAGCAGTTGTGTCTTGTTCATATCCATTCCTCCCCTCTTCAGAATCCTCCTCCTCTACAACCACAACTCCAGCAGCATTCTCTCTCTCTCTCCATCTTTCTCTCATGTGGTTGCCTGGCAACAGCCTGACAGACACCAACATAACCAGCTTCCTTGGAGTTTCTCAAAAAAAAAAGACAAACCTATTTCTTTGTCTCCTCCTGTGCAGGCAGGTGGCATTTCCATCTCCATCTCAAAATGGAACACCCACTTAAGTCTGCTGGCCTCGGTAAAACATACACACACCAACGCCTCTTAGAGTGTGTATGCATACGTGCACAAACCTATTAGACATGCCATCACACCTCACCATCAGTCAACTCTGGTGTCAACTTTCAAATCTGTTTTCTCCAGCACTAGTGAACAGCAAGCACGATAAGTGAGAATGTGAGAGAGAAGTGTGTGTATGTGCCAGCCAGCTGGCAGCAGCCACGAGTCCCCTCGCTCCTCCTCAAGACCCAGCTCCACGTCTCCCTCTCTGACCTCAGCCACTGCCTTTACTTCATTAGCGCAGGCATGCAGGCGGCCCACCCCGCCCCGAGCCCAGTGGCAGCACACAAACCAAACAGGAAACGCTCTGGAATGTTCTTGTCTTGGGAGCTCCAGAAGGAAAACTCTGCCAGAGAGCCCTGCTTTATCTGAGACCAAAGGGCCATGCATGCAGAAAGAACAAACTGAATACGTATGTCATGAAAACTCAATGACACAAAAAGAAACAGTAACAGAAGGAAAAACTCCAGCTAAACCAGTTTAACACAAATGAACAGTGCAGTTCCTGTATGTACATCTTGTTCCTTATGCTACATGGCCCTCTGTATCATTTCCATCTCTTTCCATCCAGAACAAGCTGAACTAAATATCAGGCCTCTCCCTCTGAGATACAGGCATAAGGGAATGAGCCTGTGGTTGACTAATTGGGGGGACCTTCAACAGTTTCATTTCCTCTGAATCTCTCTCTCACTTACTCTCAGTCACTCTTGCCATCTGTCTGCCCATTAATCTATAGCTGTCTCTATCTGTTTCTAACAGCCAGCCACTCCGCTTGGAGTCTCTTTCCTCCTCATAGTCTGTTTACTGTTCGCCTTTTTTCCTACCGGCCTCTAGTCTCTGCCTTGTGTTCTGGCTTGTGTTACATGAGCACTGATGGTGCTGCCACCAAGGCTGGAGTTTGCCCACCCAACAGAGGGGACGAGAGCTGGACACCACAGAGCTGAGCACCCACCCCGTCTTCTCATCCCTTTCTTCACCACAGAGCTGAGCACCCATCCCGTTCTCTCATCCCTTTCTTCCCCTCCACTCCCTCACCCACTCCACTCTCCTCACTCCACATAGAGTTTTCTGTCTGTAGTGGCTGTAACATACAGGATGACTCTTTCCTCTTACTTGAGAGCAAATGTGTTAGTGAGCAAGAGCAGAAGAGTGTAAGTTGGCGCTAAAGCTCCCCCACAGGCAGTGCTGGAATCTGCTGGCATGACTGGGAGACAGGGCCAGTAATGGGAAGGGTGCAGACACCCAGTGACCACACAGGGTGGTGCCCACACAGACATTGTTTACAGTTGTCATCCAGTGTGAAGTCTCCCACTCCCCTCCCCTCCCACCCCCCCTCTCTAGAGTGGGCTGGGAGTCTCTGTGGATGGGTGCGTGGTTAGTTTCCCCAGGGCTCCCATAAACACAGGAGGGAGAGGCAGAATGAAGATACTCTCTTCCCATTTGCAGGATTTCCAGGGCTAGGCCCCTCTGAGGTTTGTTCAGACGCTCAACCTGACCACTGTGATGCAACAGCCCCTCCATTTAGACTAAATCCCTCCCTCTACCATGACCAGGATGAGCTCACAGCCAATAAGACTGGCTGAGCTACTTGAGCTTGAGGCACGAACAGTGTGATGAAGCGTGTTTGCGTGCACACACATAAATGTTTACTTCCAAGTGTATGTGCGTTAGAGTGGCCATGACACATGTGGTATATGATTGTATAATACTGTGATTGGGTATGCATTCATACACTGCCCTATGGTGGTAAGCACGTGTGTGTGTGTGTGTGTGTGTGTGTGTGTGTGTGTGTGTGTGTGTATGGAGAGCAAAGCTGTGTGTGTGAGAGAAATGAGTGATTGAAGTGTGTTTGGCAGAGTGCAGCAATAACAAAGTCAGTGTGTTTGTGTGTGTGAAAGTGACAAAGTATGTGCGGGGGTGTATTAGTGAGTGTTTGGCAGTGAGCATAAGTATGTGTGTGTCCAGCGTGTGTGTGTGTGTGTGTGTGTGTTTCGATGTCTCCCCAGCAGCCCTGCTACTCGGCTGGCTGATGGCAGTCCTGACAATGGCAGGAAAGGGTGTAGGAGGGGGCGTCCCGCCAGCCTGACCTCTTTATTGTTCTCCCGTGGATGTGGAGGAGCAAGGAGGAGGGGCTCCCTCCGTCTCCCTCGCCCACCACCTCTCCCCAGGAGCAGGTCGCTTGGAACCAGGCCCCGGGGCCTGCGCTCAGGCTCCTGTTCCTCAGCACGTAGGCCCCGGGGCCACACTGTCTAGCCACACCGGGCCTTTGTTCAGCAGGAACCGGACACATCCTCACCGACTATGTGGCAGACAGGGTCAGAACCCCACAAACACCACCAATACCAGATTTTTGGATAGAGAAGAGGGAGGTGGGGGGGTACTGGGATCAGTCTGGCCTCAAGGGAGAAACAATAAGAGCTATAATACATACATACACACACACACACACACACACACTACAAAAACATAAATCAAGAAGAGCTTGATTCCTATAAGCAGTAGCCTCGGCATTAATGAAGAGGAAGGTAAAATGTGAGCCAGAGATGTAAGTCCTTTGCTGCGTACATGCAGACAGATCTGGACCATAGGCAGAGGAGACAGACGCACATGTACATACGTGCACATGTGCACAGCTAAACTTGGCAAGAGACAGCCAGACTGGCCTGTTGAGAGAGACCACACTCTCTCTTTTTCAGAATGGGGAAGGGGACAACGTGAGACAGTGCAAGCCACAACCATTCAGTGGCCGCCGGAAGAGGGAGCACTTCCGTGCCTTTGTGCCAGATCACACACAGCAAGGCAACCAGGTCAGACAATAAATGTTTATATAAATACACACAGCCACTCACACACACACAGACAAATATCCCCTCCCATTCCCACACGTACACACAGACACACACAAATCAATCCACACACATTTATGAGACTGACTGGCCTGCGTGGATGGGGGAGTGTGTGCAGTGGGCCACTCTATAACATGGCCAGCCCCACAGGGAATTGTGTTCACAAGCATATTCTGGGTCAGTCCGTCTACTGACACATACATAGATAAGGTTAAGCTTCCCATCACACACACACACTCACACACACACACACACACACACACACACTAGATGTGTGGGAAGCACCACTAAGCCTGGAGGGGGATGGGGAGACTGATTAAACATTCTCGGAGCAAACCCCAGGAACGCCGTGGATTCTGTCTGTCACAACAACAGCTTCTTGTTGACAACATCAGACAAATGACCCAGGCAGCCTGTTCAAATTCACTGCCACAGGCTACATGAGAATGAGGAATGAGTGTGAATGAATGTTGAGAAGTACGCACGCACACACACACACACACACACACACAGAAAGCTGAAAATGACAGAGGGACACTGACAGCAGTCAGGGATTTATTGCATGTCCTGCTACAAAACATGGACTCTACATAGCAGTGTGTGTAGAAATGGACCAAAATAAGGAATGGAGGCTTCTGGTGGTGATGAAACATCTGGATGAGATGTGAGGTGATGAAAGCGCTGGATGTCAGTGGAAGTTTACTGAGGGTCAGGCTGGACTCAGACACTCAGCTCTGAGAAATGTCATCCCAAAGGTCAGGGAGTCATGCTGATCGCACAGCGTCTGTTGGTTCCTGGCGACAGTGCTCTCATTCAGAAAGTATGTGACACAGGATTTGTACATCACAGCGCTGGCTGGATGTTGGTGGGCCTGGAGGAGCTGGGTGGGGAGGGGGGTACTCATCCCCCCCAGAGGAGACTTCTTGGCTGGGGCTAGCCCTGCTCCAGTGCAGAGGAAGTCCCTTTTCCTCCACTGCTATTCCGGATCAGGTACTTTCCCCATTAAGAACAGGTAGTTGCTATTGAGAGAGCCATACAGGAAGTCAGGCTCGAGGCTTCTATTCTACATGCTGAAAAGACCCTGAATGGCTGAGGGCCGCCCAGTGGGAAGTCACCAGACATAACCGCCAGTTAGAATCCCTCTTAAACTTTCGACAGTGCCGAAATTGTTTCATACATCTTCACTTCCTAAAACAGCATTTAGAAAAATATGTAAGGGACTATGACAAATACTGTAAACAACCAGGCCTATAATCTGATATTAAGACAGGCTGTTGATGAGGTGTCTGGAATATGAATGTTACGCAGTACCTTTTCAGACCTCTGCACTTCACACAAGTCCCATTACTAAGGGCCCTGTCAGACTATGTACTTCAGGTCACCCCAGCAAAGGCTGCAACTCTCACCAGTGACAAACACAAAGGGACAGTTTGTGCCCAGGTCTTATGAGATATATTAAGCACCCAAAGTTCAAGGGAGGAAGCAATCACTCCTGTCTGCTGGTGACCTGAGAAGACATGGGATGATTTATTGGGGAGGATGATGACATTTCGATCTTAATCTTGTTTGCTGGGAGCTAAACACCACACTGAACTCTCTCTGCCCTCTAATAACTCTCTTCATTACTCCATTGGACTCCTCACTCTTAAACGCATTAGCCTGCCAGCTCAATAGACAGTCCCTTTCTCAAGCGCTGTGAGGGGAGCTCCAGACCTTGACACAGACACTACAGAGAGCTGCTCACGGAATGGGACCATCCTCCCTCTGCACTTCAAATCCATTTGATGAAGCCAACTGATTGTTGCTCGAGCCGTAGCCACAGAGTTGACCTGACGCGCCAGGCGAACAGCTTCCAGGTCATGGGTTTTCTATGGTGACATGCAAAGCACCCAGAACAGCACAGGCAGCCTGGAGCTGAGCGTGAGTCTATATGCTGGCTGCTGGCGACAGGCTGTCTGAGATGACTCCTCCAGAGCACAATGGTCGCTTCTGTCCCCCTGTGTGAGGCCTGCTGCCGCCGCCGCACCGCTCTGCCATCAGTCGCCATTCATCCATCTATCCATGCGTGGGAGGCCAGGCAGGCAGGCCAGGGGAAGGAGGCTGGCCCACGTCACCGTCTCCTCAGAACAATGGCCTGGCAGCCGCTGGCACACAGCAGCACCATGGCGGCACAGTGGGTACTAGAGGGCACGGCCCTTGGCACAGCGCTGACCTCCTGCCCTCTGTATGCCACCCTGCCGGCTTCCTGCCCACTATTACACTGGCACAGACACAAAGAGAAAAACATAGCCTGATGCATCAGATGCCCTTTCTGAAAGGGACTACTGCGCCCTCTCCCTCACTCACCTCCACTCTGCCTGTGTGTTCACGGGAGGGTCGGCCACATTAAGTGTCATCTGAAACAAATTTGTGGGGAGTGAAGTGCTTAGGGATAGGGGCTGAAACAAGGCTCCCTTGGCAAGCATGTGCAACAGCTTTCACATGTTCATGCCGCATATTTACCTCTCCCCATCACTAGATTCTTCTGTCCACATGGCTGTAGAAGCATGATTTAAATTGTAACAGTGACGCTGACAATGGAAGCATGAGCAGAAATATGCAGAAGACCAGATAGAAGCAGGCCAATAAATCTGACATATGCAGGTTGGTGTCAAAAAAGCAGATCCTTCAGGAAAAGTAGATCCTTGCCCATAGTAATGAAAGGAGTGAGAAGGGATGGCATTCTAATTTAGAGGGATGTTCAGAACATGCATTTTTTGTTTTTGGTGTTTAAATAATTATTGTCTTTGTCATTTCAGTTAATACAATGTGTCAATTTTCCCTTTGAGGCCATCCAAGAGCTAGCACTGTGATTACACCTTCCTTCAGAGTACCCTCTTCTCAGCTGATCTTGCTAGTGCACCTTACAACCAGCAGAGGTCAGCAACGCTGCATTGACAGAATTTGCTGCATACATACTACAGTAGACTGCAGTTTTTGAAAGGCAATCTTGCACAACAATGCAGCAGAATAACAAAGTATCCATCAATCAGCCTTAATTTCCTATTTAAGAAATTCACAGCCAAAACTAAAGGAATGAAGGAGAGCACTGTAGTCTATGAATGTCTCGTATTGGCTATTTTGCAGCTTTCCAGTCCTTTATTTTACCAGTGAGTGTTGATCTCATCAACAGTGTGTGGTCCAAACCCTAAAAGACACATATCCAGTTTGAAGTTACATTCCACCAAGTCCAACAGAGAAACATGTGGCTACAGGATGTGCTGAGCAGAGGAGCGTAAAGCGCACGCTGTATAACTGTTCAGCAGGATCACCACTCACTGTCACCAACACAGATTTGAAAAAATCAAGTGTTTTTTCAAAGACCTGAAATCTGCTGGTCTTCCCAAACCACAGCACAAACCGGGCCTTATTAGAAGGAAAACCAAACAACCTTCCCCTTAGTTCTCTGTTAGGATGGTACTCCAGTGATAACTGTATCACACTTCATAAAGCCACAACAAGACAATGTCTATGGTAGAGCAAAATAACATATCCAAATGAATTAGGCTAAACACTCATGAAAAACAGAAATATTTTTAATAATGTCCCCCAAAACATTCAACTAAATTTCAAGTCTGAATGACACCAATTTCTAAAGCAACACTATGTAGTTTTGGGTGTAAAACTGGTGGATGAGTTACCTAAAACACACCCAAAACCTTCCAGACACTCCCTAGTCTTACTGCCACAGCCAGAGGCTGATGGGCCTAACTGGTGTTCGATGGAAATACAGTCAGCAATGTCATACCGTAAAGCTTTTCTTTTCTTTTGGGTGTTTCCTAAACTCCACCCAGAAGTGCACAGTGCATGTCCTGGATGACAGGAGGGATTAACACTTGGGAATGGCACCTTCATATGTCTTTATGCCTTCCAAATGATTTTACTGCTAAAATGAGTGGAGATGAATTCTCCACTAGATGGCAGTATATGACTATAAAAAGGCCACTGTTGGTACATTTCTCTGTCACTAGGGGGCCCTCTAAAGCTTCCTCTGTGAGAGCTACCATCTTTGCCCAGAGTGAGGCCCAACCTCCATCAAACTGGGTTCAGATGAGCATATTGCACATTTCTGTCTTTCTGAGCAAACTGAATGAGGACTCACTCTGAGACCAGGCAGAAACTTCTCCATGTCAGTCAGGTCAATGCCATCATCATCATCAAACTTGCCCTTCGTCATCCTAGCAGGGGAACAGAGGACAGAAAAGGTGATCAATAGGACATCATGATCAACTTCAGGGACAAATCGAACATATTGATCAGCCTAAACAAATCATGGTTTTACAGCAGTGAATCAGTGATTCTTTCTCTCTTTCATTTGTTCTTCTCTTGTCTTGGATGAACACAGAATGTCAGAATAGTCACAGTAGATGAAAAACTATCAATAACAAATCATTACACCTCAACTGCACAATAAATTAAATATTTCTGAATTTCCTGCAGATAACCTGGTGTTGTGTGGGCACTTGCAACCTTGTGTTTTTAGGTTTGGGGCCTACCACACCTTCTTTGAATGTCTCTTCAGCTGTTTGCTTACCGACCTCCCTACAAAGAGAATGAATGAGAATGTGTGTGAGCTCACCCCTCACGATCAATTTGTGGGAGGTGCTTTGGTGTCCCTCGGTACGGCTTCCTGTGAAACTGAGAGAAATCCAACTTCTCAGGCTGAAGATCCCATGTGGCTCCACTGGTCCCAGCCAAACAGGCAAACACACATGTGCAAAGAAACACAACGCAAAAATATATCAATCAAACATAGGTGCAGAGTAAATATGATGTGTTTGTTATATTGAGTTAAATTTGTGTTTTAATTGAGGTCCGTCTTTGCACCCACAGAGGAATCAACAAGCATCATGAAACACTGTGTTTTCTTTCAAATGTAAAGCGGTTATGATTAGTCCGCCACCTTGTGTACAAACACACATCTAGAGTTCATCCTCTCAGAAGGTCGTTAATCCCATATCCTCCAGACAGGACACTATTTACTTGATCCTAAACACAGCCCCACATATGCAGATGAGCCAAGCCACAGTCAAGCCTGTTTTTAATCTGATACTGAACAAAAAAAAAAATAAAAAGCTGGTTTGTAAGCAGATATGGACCTCTGTCACTACAGGGATTGCCCAAGCTAAGCTGATTATATCATAGTGGGGTGTGAGGCAGGGGAGCTGGAGAGCTTGGAGCCATGTCTGCAGTGGGCTAACCAGAGCTGACTCCATCTCCCAGGGGCTCCCAATGAAACTAAGAGGTAACCAAAAGACTGAAAAGTGCAGAGGTTTCTCAAAAGCCAATTCTCTGCTTTTTAAATCCACCCAAAATGGGTTTCCTGCTGGTGAGAGGAGTGTGTTCTGTTACTAAAAACACTCTGCTCCTTTGAGGATATGGGGATTACTTCATTAAATATAGCCTAAACCTGAGCTAGTTTGGAATTCAGATTCATTCTTTCACAGGACAGTGTAGATGCCCACACACTCTAGCAATGCCGAGTGAATTACCCATGAATGCTCCAATGCAGTTTGGAATAGCTTGATAAGCTGCAGAGTTCATTCTGAAATGGGTAATGAAGACTTTCACTTTTTTTTACACAGCACCTTCTTACCAGTCCAGAGTGTTGGCAGCCCAGATGTCCGTGCCCAAGATGTCAAAGGAACCCTCTCTGTTTCCGTTCTGCACAGAAAACAAGATCAACATTCATAAGGTTAGATCAATCCTCTTGAGCTAGAGCCAGTATGAGGCTCAGGAGCTGGGGCTAAGTGAGTTTTCAAAAGGAGAAATAGCCCTACAGCCCTCCACAAGGACAGGCCATACAACACGGTGAAGTGAAACGATTAAAAATGTTTTACAAGAAAAATGTACCATAACAATGGGCCACAGGAAGACTCAAAATACCTTGTGCTATGACTGTCAACTCAATATACAATATGTGACATACACAATTTTCATACTGATATTGATTTTGGTGGCGTTATTTTGCAGATCACAGATGTAAGTAACAGATAAGCAATGCCAGCTATATCTACATATCAACGTGTCTACAGGAGCACCCCTAAGCAACCCTACTGAGGACAAAGAAGGGTTTAGGCTTACTTTTGCTTAGAGGGGTAAACAATCTGTACAGTTTGTTGTACCTGTATTTTACAATAGTACTAGACTCATAAAACTGATTCAGTCAGTCTTGGGCGAAGTGTTGTGTAGTACCTTGGCTGGACCTCTAAACTGATTATTCCGTCCCCGACTGCCTGATCTGGAACCAGACCCAGGTCTAGATCCAGAACTGGGCCTTGACCCTGTGCTCCCATTACTACTGTGCTCCCAATCATCCTGCAGAGGGAAAAAAAAGACAGAGAGAGAGAGAGAGAGAGAGAGAAAAAGAGAGGGAGGATAAAGTATGGAAAGACAGGAAGAGAGAAAGTGAGACAGAGATGTTTAGGTGAACTTTTTTAAAACCCCAAATAACAGTTGACAGAGTGTCATTTTTGAGAGGTGCCAGGGCGTGTGGGGATAAATGTGCACCACAGCCCACAGACTGCTGACAAGGCCAGTTACCCTTAGCAACCACTACTCCTGGTACTCGGTGAAAAACATCACTACACAAAGGACGTCTGCCAAAAATAGGCCTATCACACAAGCACAAACTACAAGGGAGCCCATTTTCATTGTTGTTACAAGTGTACAAGACCAGCTTATAGAGAAATAAGGCTTTTCATCTCTTGTTGAGTTCTGACTAATGTCTTGTCCCAACCCCCACATCCTGCCAGCTTTGCTTCAATCCCATGATCCTCTGAGAGAGCATTCCACCCAGTGGTTGAGAATGAAACCTGATATCCTTCCAAGAGCCGCAGCCCTTCTTCATCCCCCTCTGCAAGGAGAAAGAGGAGGGGACCTACAGGGGGAATGGTGGACAAGAGGAATGAGGGGAGAACTAGAGAGGGAGGGAAAGGAGAGAAGCACAACTCCACACCTAACCGTGTAAACAGATTAACCAGGTCAAATCATGAGCACTTTCTATTGGGCCCAAGAGCTGAAGTGAAAGGACTATTCAGGATATAGTTGGAAGTGTCTCAGTGCTAGTGCAGTTGACTAGCAGCACTCGTCACATGACTGGCCTCAGTTCCTCTCCCCCACCACAGTCATGGAAGCTACAGCAGGCCCAGCCTCTCCTCCATTCTGACTTCCTGAGCAGCACACAGAGCAGTGGTGAAGGTTTGCTTCCCACTAGAATCTGACACCACACATTTGTGTATGTAAACAAGCAACAATAAGCCACAGACCCACAGCTAATCACATCTATCTCTCAGGCGGAATTCTAATAAGCAGAGGCCCAGGAATCAAATCCCCTTCTGATCCTGTAAATGCTTCACCTCTCCAAAAACAGTTCCCAGCTCACACAAACACATACATAAATCCATAGAACATAGATTGATACACACATATCACTAGGCCAGATTTACATGCCTGAGCTAGTGGGCTGTAAACACAAGGCCATACTACAGCACTACAGCACACAACACAGCAGGATACACCTGACACTTCACAAACCACAAACAAAGGTTCAAACAATGACATAACTGCAGCGACAGAGAAAGGGGGGGGGGGGGGTGCGAACAAAAGCAAGAAAAAAATAAGAGGAGGAGGACAGGAACAGAGAAAGAGAGAAAAGCTATATGAAGCAGAGAGGTGCCACCAGCAATGGCACCACTGACAGCAACCAAAGCATACTGGGAAACAAACATGGACTGGGTACAAGTAATGCCAGCAGTTGCATTTGTTTACATATGCGACTGTGTATTTAAAAACAAAGTGTCACAATTCTAATGAATTTATGGATGTCAACTAGGGTATTGGAGTGGGCTGAAAACACCACCAATTTATTTTGACAGGGTCAATGTTAACCTTTCATTGGACCTTTCAGTGAGTCTACACCCTCCCCTGTTCTTTCAGCCCCACATGCACACCCTTGGGCATCCCTATCCTCAGTCACAACTCAACCAAACAACATTCCGCACAGGTCTTCATGTTTGCTACACGCTCAGCAGCTCAGCATGATCTGCTGAAGACTACTGGATCTCACCTCACCTCACTCCCACATTTTCCCGCAAAATAGGCAATGGCCTTTTTTCCAAATTACACTGAACAACCCTTGTGGTAATCAAGAAATACATGAAGGAAGACCTGGTGAGAAATCTGCTTGGTATACTGTAGTGGCCTGGACAGGATCACCTTCCCAATCAGCCAAGGCAGCAAAGGCCCAAGCTAACCATGTGGAAAAACAGAACTGCAGGGGATACTAATGTGCACAGCCACACAAGGCCTACACTAACACACATGGGCCTAGGAGCGTCCAAACTAACATTTCTACTTTGCAAATAACTTTGAATGCAATCCAACCTTACTATTAAAAATCACAAATATGAAAACATATTCAGAAACACACGTAGCATTATGTAATTCCACACACACACACACACACACACACACACAAGCACACACACACACACACACAGACACACACACACACACACACACACACACACACACACACACACACACACACACACACACACACACACACACACACAGCCTGTAGTAGCCAGGTTGGCAGGCAGTGGCTGGCAGTGGTTGCCAAGAGAGGGCCTATGGCAGGCAGCCATGGGCCAGGCCTACAGAAGTGATCATGCTGCCCCATGTGTGGAGCAGCACTATGCTCAAATGAAGCATGAGGCTGGGACAGAAGGAAGGCCCAGAAGGGAAGCCCCTCTCTTGCCTTAGACAGCCTGGGGGGCACCTCTTAGAAAGCACAACACATTACTATGCGAGACTGACCTTTTTTCTGATGTGCCCAACAGCTTATTGTAAATGCACAGTCAGCTGGTCTGCACTAGAGCCTAATGACTAGAGTTGAGCTATTCATTAGCATGAGTGTTTCTACTCCATACCAGACTAAAGAGGTAGTATGGTGTCATGTGAGGTGCCGCTGAGGCTAGAACAGTCCAGCTGAGCTGTGGTACAGTGAGGTGATGGGTATCCAATCATATCCCATTCTGCCCACTGACCTTCACCGTCATTGAAAAGCTTTTACCAAAGAATCAGGGAGCTTCCTCCCACAAGCACATTTCTGGCAGGCAAAGCGATGCTAGAGCCATGTCAAACTAATCAATACCCAGCCAATGTGGACACGGGAGATTTCAGCACGGCCTCATTCCCCACAGGCAACAGTAGAAAGCACAAAAGCACAAGGGCACCGTTTGGTGCAGGTTTGGCCAAACTCAGACAGGCATGCAGGTCTGGGAAAGGATAAAGAACAGAGCTGCAAGATGTTTAGAGCAGCAGAGCAGACAGGCCTTGCAGACACTTGGGTGGGGTTTTAGAGAGGGGGGAGGGCAACTCACTGGTTTGGATGAGGCTCTCCCCCGCGAGGACGACCAGCTGCCATCTATCTTATCACTGCAGTCCTCTGTCCACTGTGAGGCACAAAACCCATCACAAAAAATTAAGACAACAACGGAGAAGGAAAACAGAGCAAAACACAAAGGTATGGAAACACATGAAGACAAACAGGGCCATAATTTAAATGCGAAGTAAAGTACAAAGTACAAAGTCTGAAGCCTGAAGTCTAACCTCATTTAATTTAATTTGAGGCAAAGCCTATCTAAGTAACAGTGCCCTTGGCCAGTCATTTCAATCAGGGCCTCATACTCGTGGTCCTCACCAAAAGTTCCTTCATACTCAGATCAACTGCACCAGTTTGCATTGGCCCATTATTTGACCCAGGATTCTACTTGAACTATGAAAACTTCTTCTAACTGAGATTTTTTAGATAAACATCTGACAAGCACTGCTAATGAGAACATCATCTAAAGATAGTACAGTTTTGTGGTGATGCCTGACACATGACCAGTTAGCTACACTAGTCAATAACACTCTGCTAAAACAGAGGCCTGTTTAGCCTATCAATAGTTCAGCAGATTGACCATCTGTTGGCATTCAGCACTGTCATTTACAGTCAACAAGACAGCACAGATAACCAGGTGGCTCATGCAATACCAGATTAGATTGATGTTTAGATTGTTTTGCAGGAACAGAAAGTTTTGGTTTTTTTGACCCAAAAATAAGTGATACATCATCACCTTGCTAAAACAATCTCATAAATAATGTTTTGGCAAAATTGTTTTTGCCCAAATCATCTAAAAAAGTATTTTCGTAATTCTTGAGAAACCTGAAAAGCATCAGTAAGATAAGTAATTTTTTTTAGCAAGGTGACGATATTCTATTCAAAAGACAGGCCTAGTGTCTCCTGAACTGCATTTTTTTAAATGGACTCATATAAGCCTATAGTTATCATTTCTGTACATTTCTTGGGCCCTGGAGAATGTCCAGAAACTTATATATATATAGGTTAATATATATATATATATATAAAACTTGTTAGTGAAAGAGGCAGAGAATGCAGTGGAGCACCAGAGGAACAGGGACTCCACTGACTCAGCATCATTTTTACTATGGTGTCCATGACAGTCATGAGGACATAAACTGATGGTAGTAGATATAAGTACAATCCATCCTATTGGCCTTGTGTAGCAGTGCATAGATACTGTACTGACACACCTCTGTTACAGGTTTGTCACAGGTTAACCTGGGACAGAGATGCTATCTGACCATCATTACATCTATATATCTATGCATCTATTTCTTGGATGACCTCTGGCAGTTGGGTTGCCCCTTGAGCCATGGATACGCCCAAGGTTTCTTCCTTGAATAAGTACCACAAAGGAATTTTTTTCTTGCCCCTGTTGCTCTTGGGTGCTCCTTGTTAATGTCTGTAAAGCCCCAAAAGACAATTCTACTAAAAAATAGTGCTGCATAAATATACTGGAATTGAACTGAATATGGCTATTGTAAAACTGACTGACTGGAGCTACATTAGATAGCATTCATGTGAAACATAATAGGTAGAACAATGGTATGTACAGAGAACATGTTATCTGGGACAATGAAGTACACATGCTACATCAGCATTTTGGTACTGCTCTGATACAGACACAACAAGAGCAAGTGGCCCAGTATACTACATTAAGAAGCCCAAAAAAAGAACAGGCTATCATGTGTCAGCATGTCTCGGTGCGGGTCCTCACCTGAGACACGTGGGACTGGGTCTTCTCCCCGTCTGTGACCGCCTCGCCCTTGTCGCCCAGCAGGCCCTGCACCTGGTACTCAAGGACGTACGAGTCGATGAAGCGCTCCAGCTCCTCGATCTCTTGGGAGCGCGTGCTGCCGGCCTCCGACGATGCTGATGCCACCGACGAGTTCTCCATGGCAACAAGCTGCCAGCGGGGGAGGGAGGGAGAAGGAGGACCTGAAGGGGAGGAGGGCCAAGACAGAGTTGGGGTTACAGGAAATCCTCGGCAGCAGCTACATACACTCTACAGCTCACTTCACTACTACAGCCTGTTGGCTTCACCCACTCAGTTAGCACAAGTAAGCCAAGCTCCTCTGACAAGGGCCCTTTGCTTCTTAAAGGCTCAGACCAGTATCCAACCCCTGCCGTGGGAGCCTACGCCATCTGAAATCAACATCATGCCACAGCTGCAGTGCTACAGTTCCCCCAGCAGAGGCAGCAGAGAGCTCCACTGTTTACATCACTCAGGGCTGCTGGAGTAGGGCTGCCACTTCATTCACACATGCTGCTGCCCATGCGCCTGCCCTTGTGCCAAAGAGCACTGAGGTCAGAGAGGCAGTGCTTCAGTTCAGGCAGGAAGAAAGCCTCCATTCAGACTGGCCGCAGGCCGCAGCCAATGCTCTAACCCTGGTGGATAACCGCACCATTGCTCATCACCTTGGTTACCTCCACTTGATCACATGTTTGTTCCTCTCACTCTTCTCTCTGTCCCTTGTGTCCATCAGCCCTCATGTGTTCCCATGGACCTGTAGCCCACTCAGTACCTCCCACTTCCACATCCTTCTCCAGCTCCTCTAGTCTTTGACGTGACACGGGCCTGCAGTCCAGTCATGTGATGGCTCATTTGTGGGTGGGGCGGCAGGAACGTGGATTGCTGTTAATCTCTTGTAAATCACTACTTGAGAACTGGCCAGGCAAAGAGGATTTACAATAGGAGGAGGCATACTGCTAATAAACTACACTAGCAGAAATGGGATCCACACACAGTCCTGAGCAGATACAGATAACACTGCACCTATGTAACATAATGTGCAAGCAAGCATAATGTGTCTAACAGCATGTATCATTCTCTTTGGCAAAGGTCTAAGACAGCACGGTCTAGTGAATGTGCAGCGGACACATCACACTAGACTAGAAATTGCCCTCACTTCAAGACATACTTCAAACCTGGGCTATGTCATAACTGCTACTTTACACACTAGGCTACTTGATCTCTGCAAAGGAATGGGAATTTTGACCTCTGGACTGGAAAGTAGCATCAAGCAGTTTGGAGTTTGGAGCACAGCACCAATAATCCTGTCTGGCATAGAGCAGGTCACACACCTCAGTTTAGAATGAAACCGCTAATCTGATCAAACCATGCGTGGGGCTGCACAGTGTGTGCGGTTCACATCGGGACTAAGACCTGTTCATGATCTTCCCCATTGGGTTCCCACCTATGTACCTTTCTCCTTTCTACTCTATTGCACAAGTCAAGACTTGAATTAGATCCTTTTCCCCCCTTCAGCTAACCCAGATGTTGCATACCCCAAAATACCTTCAAAGTCATCCGTACTGCACACATGATCACCTGTTCTTACTTGTGTGGCAATGCTCTGATTAGAATCTCTGATCAAGTGCTGTGATTGCTCCCGGACAGAGAGCGGAAGTGCATGCAGAAAGCAAGAGATCAGCTGGGAAGGGGAAAGAGATGCAGGAGAGGTTTCATGTCTCAGGGGGGATATTGGGATTTAGCCAAAGATTGCATCCAAATTCTTTGAGGATCAAGTCAGACCATAACCCTTTATCCATTAGAATCAAATCAAATCAAACACTGGTCAATGAATCAACTAGGTTAACATTACACTAATGAGTCAGCCAATTTTCTGATTTGACCAAATGGGGAACCAGTCAGACCTATAAGTTATCACATGTAAAATAGTCGGTTAATAGGCTACAAGTATTTCACATCTCTAGCTCTTTTCACTTAAAGGTTATTAAAGTCACTGAAAGGTGCATATGGTTGGTATGCCACCTGAGCAAGCTGTGGAATCTGGGAAAACTATACTATAAAGCTATACTGAATTGCTAAGCGACTAGCATGAGTCAGGTGCCAGCGGCGCCGACTGCTCCCGGCCTCCGTCTAGGCCCATTCCATAGCAGCAGTGATTAGGTGAACAGTTAAAAGCAAAGTCATATTTCGTGCCTCAGCAGAGCGCTTCTGAGGCAATTAATAAGCACTAGCTGACTGATCCACTTAGCAAGTCACCAAGAGTACTAACAATTATTCTTATCAGTTAATGAGGTAAAATGTGGCTGTCAACTTGGTGTTAGTCTACAACGAAAATTAGTATGTGGGTTACTTGGAAACCTTCAGGTCCATAGGGTTATAATTACTTTAAACTTCTCCTTACTTTTCTCTGCGGACATCTGCTAGCCTATGACCTAAATATTACTTTATTTTTATGAGAGCAGAAAAGACAGAGTTCTGCCTCAATACATGGCCTTCTAATACATACAGAGCATCTTCCACATCCTGTCTAAAAATATCTAGACCAACCAAATAAAGCAGTTCACTAATTCACTGCCAACTAAAAATAACTAAGTAAGTAAACCAAGTAAAATGACTGAAAATAAATCCCCCATGCTAAGCTAACCCTTGCTGTAAAAGCAATAGGGTTTGGGCACAGATGCCTTTCCCTGCTCATCTTCATCTGGGATCCCTCATGAGATTTCCTCTACCTGGGTGAAAGCCTGACACAGCCTGCTGCTGCTCCAGCAAGCGCCCATCCCACTGATGACATCGCTGATGCGCATCCGAGTGCCGACTCAGGGGAGATTCAGCTTTCTTTCAGCGATCTCCTCTTTCATGCAAGCACCACAAAAACAGACAAGATGGACAGCCGCTCAGGAGCTTGCATGCAACCAGCATTTAGCACCATGCTTGCACCGTGCTTGACCTCCCTGTCTGCCGCCCTTCACCCGATGTCTCCAGACAGACTTCCTCTATTGGAGACACTGACCCTCACACAGGCAGACAAACAGCACTGGGCTCAAAGCAAGCAAGGGCCTGGAGGTGATTGCTCATGAAAGCAGAAAGGCTTAGGCCCTCGCAAACCTGAAGCTGATAATAGGAAATAAATGGCATTTCGCCACATATGCTCCTTACAGAAATAAAATCCCATCAGCTCACTGATAGTCTACTGTGTTGACTAATGTGCTGCAGTGGCCAACAGTTTTGAACACAACTAAACCAATTACAACTAAAGATTCACTCTGGAGGTGAGTGAAGTAAACAACATAAACCAGGTTGCAGGCAAATGGTTTAATGTGCTACATGTAAAACATTCTAGAGCCTTCTTCACATGGTCATCCAATATAAGCCAAGCAACTAGCAGCCATAACATACAACATAACATAACTTACACTCTGAAAGAGTCAGCAGTCAATCACAGATCTACTGTCAGACACAAAACAGCATCTCCCAACATAAGCTTACTTAAAAAGGATAATCATGAACCTTCATCAATATTTAACCAGTTAATTATATTGTATTTAATTACATGAATTCTAAACAATGTCTACTATTCATTTGTAGCAATGAGCAAAGAGTTAGCAGTAGTGAAGACTGCAAAGCACTGCAGCAAAAAGCAGAGCTGGTATCTGTGTCACTTACTGTGTTTCTGACTGCAGAGCGCAGATTAATTAACCGGCGACAGTCAACCAGGCTCTCCTTAAACTTCCACAAACAAATTCATTCTCACAGTGTGATAAGATGAGGGGAGCGTTGCTTGTATAGACTGGATAAACAGGAATACACAGACCTACGCTCCAATGTGCCCTAAAAGCTGCTTCAGAGAGCAGATCAAACAGCCAGAAGCATGTGCATAGCAGTAGATAGTTATCAAAGGTGTCTTTTTGTCTCAGGACTAAACCAAAACAGACAGACGTTTGGAGCATTACTGATTGCATTCCCGGCCTTTGTCCTCGGTGCTGCAAAACTGCTCAGCCCCTCTCCTCCATACCGTGGAGGCTCAGCCACGTGGTCGCAGGCGCCGCCCCTCCTCCTGCCTCTCACGCACAAACACACACACACGCTTGCTTGCTCGCGCGCGCGCAGAACAGCTGTTCCAACAAAGACCAGACACAGACACGCCTTGGCCATGGTGGAGCATGTAACCACGGTAACAACGTAGCTAGTTCCAGCGTGGCACCGGCATCCTGCGCCTTGTCTGAGGTGTCTCACATGATGACTCGCTCAGCGCCTGCGTCTCAGGCACACCGCAGCTCACCACAGACTGGCTGGTCCAGTCAGACACAGCCGCTTCCTGTCCACCACACTGTTTTAAACACCACACAGCCTTCACAGTCACATCACACATTTAACACTTTGCATTTGCATCCAAAGCATTTCAAACTAAATGTTTGTCAATGTTTATCAAATGTGTTTGCTGATAATTGCTGGTAAACATACAAGCTTGTGTATCTACAATACATCAGATTTTTGGCAACGGATTCAATCAGTAAATTGCAATTCTTAACTGTACAGAGACAGATTCATTTGGGCTCATTCCCCTTCAACCTGGATTAAATGCTAAAGCAGACGCTTATATTTAGCCACCGGGCTCTCAGCAGGGGTGGAAGGAAATCAATGAATAAATAAGAGCCTCCTGAGGGGACTTATCAGCAGAAGGGGCAGACAAAGGGTGGCTATTGGATGCACATGCTGAACTATTGAGTGTGCTGCGTAATTTAAGGCTATTTACTGTGCATGTTCATGATGTTGGAATGCGGACAAAAGCAATGCAAATCTACCTTTGCCATTAACACCGCGGTATAGCCTCACCGGATCCCTGGTACAGCGCACCTTGCCATGTATGGTGGTAGATGCTTGTTGATTTGAATGACCTCAGTGGGGTTTATAGGGTCCAGGAGGATGCAGCTTAAGGATCCGCCCAGTGTGAAGGAGGGATTCATTTATAGCTGGGCCAGCACTACAGGGGGTTACAGGGGTGCAGACACACCAAGACCCAGTCTTAAAGGAGGGCCAAAAATAAAATTATATAACAAGCTCTCTGGGCTTCTCAGCAAAACAGACTATTTTAGTGCTCTAAGGCCAGACGCATGGCTTGAACTAGGCTATTTAATAGTGATATAAACTGTTTGTGACACTTATTTCTGTGGCTTAATTGTTTAAGTCAGAATACATACATACATACTCTGTGCTATTGTGTCTGCTCACGTTTTTGTGTAACCTAGCTTACACCCACCTATTAGCTCAATCTGAGATCTGAGATTGAACTTGATCTCATTGCTTACCTTACATTTCTCTAAGGAGGAATCAATGGATGTAGATCAAAAAGCCTCTGTTTGCTACTTGACAAACCAATAACCAATCAGGCGAATCGTTCCAATTGGTAAGAAATATCACAATTCTCGCCCTTGCATATCCCAATGCTCATGATTAATATCGAAAGACACAGGTCAAGAGTCAGAAGTTAAATAAGGCTATTTACACTAAATTCATGGTCTGTTTGTGCCAAGGACATACAATAACATGGCTACTTGAATGGTCTGTTTGCTTCATTGCTTATTAGACTTAGAAATGGCAGTGACAAATATTTCTGATTAACCAGCTGACATGTACTATAGTGCCCTACAACAAATATGGGTGTAAAAAGGCCTTACCATCAACTTAATGTTATACAGGCATCAAACTGGTAGCAAAAATGAATGAAGTTAGCTATGATGACTAAATCCATAGGGCAATTCATAGAATTTATTTTTTTGTTCATGTCGTAACGCCAATCAAAATGTCATGGTATTTGTATTAATGATTACATTCAATGCGTGAGGGTAAAAGCCCATTTTTGATTGGTTCTCTTTAGACCTGACGGCCATGAGTTGAAGAGTGAAATCTTATTGAGCTCACAGATCCGGTTGTCCCAAGCTAGTTTTGGATGATGCTTGTGACATTTTTTTTCAAAAGCAAATTGGGTCTACATTATATTTAAGCCACAGACCCCAAAAAACACATCAGAAAGCTAGCCTAGCTCACCCCATAATTTAGGATAGTGGTCTCAGAGAGACTCCATCCACACAATGCATTTTTTTACTGCTGCTTGTTTCTTTCCCTAACCAGGGCTTTGTAAAAACAACCTGAAACCTGCTTGATGCAAAACCTGTATTTCAAGGCAGCTCTGTTATAAGTTTTACAGCTCTGTCCAAAACCAGTAGGCTGTTAAGACTTGCCTACTTTCTGTTGCTTTTTCTTAGATTGTCTTTGATATTTGGACTCATTTGCTATTTTATGTATCTCACACTGTTACCATTTATTGGAAACTTCATTTATTTTTTAATTATTCATTTATTTACGTGTATTCATTGTTACTGGTGTGTGTGAGTCATTTAATCCTTCTGTTTTTTGAAAAGCACCTTGAGCTGCCATTGGCATGAAATGTGCTACATAAATAACGCTGTCTTGCATTGCCTTGCCACCTACTACATCACAACTCTGCGTATTTCACCAGCCTGCGCTTGACCAGATTATGTCTATCAGAAGTTGCGCAATCATCATCAGATTATGAAACACAACATGCAATCCTGACCACCCAGTCACAAGTGCTCTATGCAACACAAGAGTCAGTCATCCATTCTGTAACATGAACCACATAAGCCCCCCCAAACACACAGGCTCAGGAGCTCCAGGAGCATAATGCTATTCTGCCTCGATTCTCTCTTCCACTCTCTCTCTCTTTCAGAGACACACACAGTTCATTCAGAAATGCCTTATGCTCATTCCCACTCCAGTAATCAGGCAATCAGCTATTCAAGACCAATCAACACAGTCAGCATATAAATGTGTGACTAGTCAAATGTATGCATTACACTTACAGCCTACCATATCTATACACTTCCTCAACTTATACCATATTTAACATTAATTACAGTTGCATGAGAATAACAACGGTGCTGTAAACATCGTCTCAACCACATTCAAATCTCTGTCCCCTTTCTCATTATCTAATATGTTTTCACTGTGTACTCCAGCGCAGTACCAGCTGGACAATCTTTCAAAGACAAGCACCATCCAATGCAGTGTACAGGTGATGACCTACCAGTGGGCAAAAGTTTCATCTCCACCCGATGATCTCACGGAGACTCTAGCATTTGACTGAGCAGACTGACCCTCACCCCGACCTCATCAAACCACAGTCACGCACAAACCAAACAAGTGTCTCTCACTGCCCTAAGCACAACTTGGCACCAGGCGCATTACACAACATGGGCTCATCCCTACCTGCCAGAAGAGCCAGACGGTTATAACCAGCAATCCAGTGCTCCTGCAGCCCACGACGCACTTTAGCATCAGAGGCCCCCCACGGTGAGCCCTGAGTTTGGGCTTTCAGCACGCGGATCTGCCGCGGGGAGAGTGTGGGCCGATGGACGACCCACAGTGCCAGAGACATGGTGGTGAGCACAGATGAGCCGGATGGCGAGAGAGAAAGAAAGAGAGTGAGAGAGAGAGGCACGGCACCGAGTGGACTCCTGTGGGGCTGGATCAGGCTGGGAGACGCAGAGCAGCTACGATGGAGACAGGCCAATGACCAGACTCAGGCCAGATTAACATCGCTCCTGATTAAGACTAAAGCCCCATGATTGACCTCCCAGCACAACACCTTTCACTTTCGCTGCTCACTCTCTGTCTCTGTGCTGTCCAAACAGTTGGAAAACACGTCCAACTCTGCGGGCTTTGGAAATGGATGCTTGTGTAATATACACATTCCAAACCCAGCTAATGCCTAATCTCCTCACCACTGACCACAAGCACTGTACTGCTTAGAAATAATAAAGACCTGCGGCTCTCACATGATCGTCATTACAAAAACTAAAGCTCTGCTGTATTGCCCAAGATGGAAAATACAGAGAGAGAGAGAGACAGAGAGAGAAAGAGGGAGAGAGACAGAGAGAGAAAGAGGGGGAGAGAGAGAGAGAGAGAGAGAGAGAGAGAGAGAGAGGGAGAGAGGGAGAGAGAGATCTGAAACTAACTGAAACTAGATCTGAAATTCATACTAAAGTCAGGTTTTATCCAAACTGTCACACCGAGGCAAGTTCAGACAGACTGGTTCCAAGTCTACAACATGAGGAAACTGATGAGACAGTCGCAGAGTTGGACATGCAGTGACATCACCGCTGCATGCAATGGCAGACATATGCAAATCAAAGTCGTGGCTGCTCCCATGCTGACGTCTCTACCTCTGGCCTGAGGCTCTGTTGAACATCAACAGGGTGACAGCAGCCAGCCCCATGACATGCAGAGTGCAGTCTGCTCACGCAGGTTAGAACCAAGGAGTGAGGAACAGTTTGGCCAATTCATCAACCAGGCTATAAGGCATTCAAGTATAAAAGATTGTCAGCATAATGATTTGACCAACATTTGATCTGCCTTAGATGTGCATTTTCATTTCACTACACCACCCCAACAGTACACATTCACAGCTGAGGCTTCAGCTGCTTTACAGCTCAATAATGAGATCTGAAAGGGTTCAGATGTGCGGCGGTCAGAGTGGTGGTACAGTAGAGTGCGGAAGGGGGGAGGCAAAGCCGGACCCCTACCTTCATTGTCAGGCCCAGGGGGCACAATGGGAGGCATTGTCTGAAAAGCTTGACCCAATGGGGCTGGGGGTTCAACAGTGGTGAATGCTGGGTAGAGCTAGCGAGCTGGCCTACAAAAAGCCACCGCATTGTTGTATACTGCAGCTTCACACAAACACGTCAGCAGCCTGCACTGGCTTTTCCTACATCAAATTAGACAAATAACATTGTAGAAGCGGACTGAAAATACTGATGTACGCACACACATACACATACACACACACAAAAGCAAGGAAGTAACAAAACAAGTCTAAACACACAGTCAACATACAACATGGAGGCCCCACAGTGGTGTTATTATCATGCAAATGCAACTACAAACACTGCTGATGGAACTATGACCCTAACTGTGCAGGTCAATAAAAATTGGTTTTGTTACTGTCTGAATTTTCTGCATTTGGTTTTGTTACTGTCTGAAACCTGTGCTTGCATTGGGCTACACACTGAAAATATTGTGGATGTTGATGCCATCATTCAAATTCAGCAGTGTAGGTTAGCTCCCCAAAAGAAGCATGTTATGTCATATATCAAGCCGATGTTATGTCATGTTACTTAAACACAACCATATAACATTTTTCACTGGCTTTCACAGCAGGCTCTCCCTATAACATTTATTAGCAGCACAGGAAAGCAAATCAGATAAGAGCATAAAGAAACGTGCAGTGTCCATACCAAATACAATGAGCATGTGAGCACGCTAGTTTTCATTTTTCCAGCTAGATAGTTTGTAGTTTTTAAAACTGAACTTCAGCAAAACAAAAACGAGAAAAAGTCTCAGTGAGTCAAATTAGGTTAATAGTTTAGTTTAGTTTCTCACATTTCTAATCTTGGTTTTGACTCCTTTTGTCTCAACTCTATGCTGTCACTTGCCTGCCAGTTGTAAACAATTCCTCTGGAAATGTAGCAAACTAATGACCTTGTCCCAGTCAAAGTGGCAGATACCTTTAATTGCATCTGTTCAGACAGGACTATGTTACTGTAGATTAAGAGCTGATTTAGCGCCCATCTGGGACTTTTGTCTGTGATTTCTAACAAGTATGTGCAACCTCAAAATCATGGCTGAAATCCTCTAATATCAACGCATCTCAGCCTTAGAGTGGATTGCCTTATAACATGTGCTCTTAACAGAGATGGGAGCTTTTGTTGATAGAGTGGAATACCCAGCTCCCTAGATATTTACATAGCTCTGAAAGAAAACCTAGTCAACCCACATACAAAGCAGCACTCAACCAAATACCACACTGCAAAACTTCTATCTCATTTCCCTAAACTTTCAGTGCACATCCAGTGGGTAGCTGACCATTAGCAGCAACTGCCTGAAGAACTCTTTGAACTCACTATTCACCACATCATCACTCAATATTACAGAAGGCAAGGCATTTATTTTCATGGACGCTCATCATCTTGTAGCAAATGAGTCAGTCTGGATACACGTTGTGACTGCTGATGAATGATGCACGCTCGTAACAAAATTCTGAAGGGGTCATAGAATGGAAAACCATATCTTGGTTTTGTTAGGAGAGAAGGTACATGACCACAGAACTGTCATGAACACGGTTGCGACATATGTAAATCTTGAACTTAGAAATAGCCTGAATGTGATGCCATGTAGGTGAAATAAACCATAGTGTCTGGATGCTAAAAAAAGAACCATTTCAATCCCCAGATTACATATGTGGTAATTAGGCCTGTAAAATTGCATGAAAGTTGAATACATGCTGTTTTCAGAGAACAAGGCATCACACCTTTAAAGCAAAAGATGACGCATGGTGTTCAGTTTAAAAGCCACATAGGATACCACTTTTATGGTTCCTCTTCAGGAAGGGCAATTTTACTGGAAAGAAATGACTTACCAAACCTAAACCAATTAGTTTTCTATTCCATCTGTCAGATAATGTGCGGGAAACTATCATTCCCTGGCTGAGATTATGTTGATTGGCAACCTTAGGTGTAGGCCTAATCTTGTACTCTGTACTTCTGGAGTTTAAGAATTTCCGGAATCTTTCACCTATCCTCCAGCAAGCCCAAGCTTTCCACAAACTCAAACCCTCTGACAGACGTATAAAATGAAGCGGGCTGAAAGACCAGGGCGTGGTTTCTTGAAGCTTTCCATCTCATTGGTTAGCCTACATTAAGCTTATTTGCAATGTACTTTAATGTTTTAAGGTGTTTCCAAAAACGTTCTTTTATAGCCCTCCTTCTGGAAGGTATTATAAGGTGCTTTATAATTTGCACATATTCTACGCATTTTAGGTCTAGAACCTAAATGTTGTTTGATGGTTACACACTAACTGCAATATGAGACAATATAAGACAGCTTATGTCTTTCAAGAGGCTGTTTTGCGCATAAAATAATAAATTAAAATAAAAAGCAACCTACATTTCCAATCATCTGGCCATCTGTTAGGAACTATTGAATCTTTACTCAATTACGTGTTGATGTTCTATCTAAAAACAATTTGCTCCTACTTGAGTCACGCCAATATCAACATCATGCTGGAGACACAAACCTACCAATGACAATACTACAGTAACTAATGCTCGTCTGTCTCATGCCGGAGTGATTTTCCCAGGAGAGGCAAGAGATTGTCTGACAAATTAACATAAACAATGTTAGTATAGCCTATCCTACAAGAGTGACCTTTATTGATGAAACCCGGAGCTTTTGTGTGGAAATTATTCTCAATCACAAACATTAGTTTGGGATTATCAAACAGTGTATATTTTAGGTTTGATTATCTTAGTTGGCTAATGGAAAAGCTTGGTTTTACAGCTTATAGGCTAATACAGATAGGTAATTAATAACGTTACATATTCATGGAAACATTTACTAATTTGAGTAAGCTTTGGCTACCTGCCATATCGAAATGAAATGATGACGACAAAAACATTGAAGCGCAAAATGTATAACGTTACGTCTGCTCCTCAATAAGGCATAATAACAACTGGCTGGATTGATAACATTTATAACTGGTAATCATAACATCCACGTGAGCCCCTGTCACTTTGGATAGGTGTGTGGATACGGTAGCTCTTTCACAAAACACAACAAACACGGTCATTGTAGCCAAAGGGCACATGAGCCATTTCCGACAATAACGGTGATGAATACGTGGCTGTGAGTAACGTATCTGCCTGCAACTATGCGGACTGACCACATCTGTCCGGCCTGGACGACTCCCCGCCCTACATTGTTGGCTAATTGGTTGTCTAACGTTAGCTACATAGCTAGCTACTTAAAGGTGATACAATACAAACTACCAGGCTCTAGCTCTGCCGCCAGTGTCTACACCACTGGTGCAGAAGCCTCTATATGAGGACGCACATATATGAGGACACGCATAAAGCACACACACACAATCAAAGGCATAGCTTAGAAGGGAGGCATCCTGGATAAATGGCTAGGCTAGTGCTAGCGTAACAGCTACTTGACATGAATGAGACAAGTTTGCAAACAGACCTTTATGACAACAACACACAACCGACTACTGTCTGCACAGCTGACAAAAGGTTACATTGTGTTAAGTGACAGGAGGAAATTATTCAAATGTGTTAGCAAATTGATGCATGCGCAAACATCTTGGTATATGGCTGCAAGTTCTTGCGTTCGCCCACTTTATTAATGTCACCAAATGACAGCCTGCCTCGTCAACAGGTATGTCGGGAAAGCATCTGGAAGCAGATTTGGTCGTTAAATTAGTTGACGACTGTCACCGCTAAGTTACTTGCCAGAACAGAGTCACCGGGCTTGACGTGCAAGCTAATGACTGTCAGTCCAATATTTCTAAACCAGCTGGCCATGGGGCGCAATAACAAGTTGCTCAAAGATCCAGCGCAGTGGGTCTTGCTAACGTTACATGCTGGACACAGACACCGGCAAAGACGGTAACTTTGCTCTCTATTACACACTGTGAAATAACAGTTCTTACCCAAAAGTTGGATTCAGGCTGACTGAGAATCCGAAAATTCCTTCGGAATTTAAATTCGCCGTGTCATTGGGGTGTTTTTCTGGGGACAGTAACGTGCTCCAAAGGAAAAAGATTAGGCTGCGTCCCTGACACAGGGAGAGGATGGGAGGAGGGAGGGAATGCAGGAATGTGACGTTTAGTCCGGTTTGCTGACAGGATGCATGTGTAAAGTGGAATTGTGGGAAGTGAAGTCCTGAGGGTTATACGACAAAAACGTGTAGCTACTTTCTTTTCAGTTCCACTTAGCCACACGAGGACCTTATAATCGGTCGTTAAAATAATTAAATGAAAAGTTTATGTATCTGTATTTTGCAATGATTTGTTGCAATACGGGTTTAGGACAACTCCTTGAGCTTTGTGTAAAGATCTAATGCTGCAGTCTATGATTTAACTGAATAGATTTAGAAGGCATACAACAAAGACAACATCTGCACAGGCTACATTATTGTCATAGTGAGTTAAATGCTTATTTTTACTATAATCGGCAGTGAGATCTGAAAATGCTCATGAACGACCTCTGGTGGAAGGTACAGAAATTGCATTTATGGAGGCATAGACCGCATGATCCCTGGGATAGATAGACCTCTTGCGGTCAGTGATAAAACTTTAACAGTAGGTTAAGGTTTTTATTTACAGGTTTTTAATGATATAATAAGTTGGGAAAATGATTTTAATCAATCATAGAATTTCAGATCTTCCTGATTATGTGAATAAATGTTGATTTTTGCAAAAAGCAGTAGGCCTAACATTACTCTTCTAGGCAAAGCAACAACCACTTGTTTGTACCAGTAGGGGGACAGGAAAAAGTCCTTTATTTATTTTATTTTAAGCATTTGATGTCTCACAATTTAAAAGTGGAACGACACCACCTCTCCTTTTAGGGACAAAATTAGAATAAGGATTCAATTGGCCAGTGTAATATTTTTAAACTTTTTTGTAAGATTTTAATACAAATTAGTATCAGTTGGCATCAGCAATAAGGTTTACTGAACTTTATCATTACCAAGGTGTCAATTGTCTCCCAGAGACTCAACATAGGTCAAGGTCAAAACATCCATTACCCTGTTCTGTTGGCCTTTGCTGTGTTTTCTCTTTTTCCATGGCCTGTTTTTTTTTAATTGATAACAGGGCTGCTGAGTTCGAAGTCTCCTGAAGTTCCACACTCTCCAGATGGCTCTGACACATTGGCTTGCACTGCCAGAGATTAATTAACGTTCCTGGTGTGAGCCATCTTCCTCCAGCCTGTAGCACCCAGCGACAGGCTCCCAGCCCCCTCCTCCTCCTCCTCCTCCTCCTCCTCCTTCACCTCCTCTGCCTCCCTTTCTCCTCTGTCCCTCCTATCTTGTGCCCATGTCACCTGTCCACACCCAACCTAGATTATGAATGTCACCACCATCACTGTTCCGATGTGAAGCACCACTCTGGCCTAGTTATCCTCTTTCAGTGATGGACATGACAAAAATGACATTTGATTATATAATGTGACTGCGTTTTGGAAGTGATTTCCACTAGTTTGTATTTAGTCACAATGAGGGAGGATGCTGTTTAAATTTAGGCAGATGACGCTTGCAATACCACAGCTGTGTCCCCCAGTGTATGGGGCCCAACGTTGGTTGTACGGTAATGTCATTACTGTTTGTTGTCAAGGAACCGGAGGGGAGGATGGCATTGCTTCAGTGCCCAATCACACCCGATTTCAAATGACTGAATCACTTTGTTTGTTTCCCTCTGATTTGAACAGTTTATTGTAATATTCACCCATTTGCTTGTGTGACTCAGCCGGGCAGCATGCCTGATAGAGTGGGCTGACACGATGTGTTCCCTCACATTTCACAACGTGAATCTGTCCCTCTGCCAGTCCTCGCCACGGCACCATCATCTTCTGAGGCCATCCAAATACAGGATACAGTCACTGCTGACAATAGAGTCGATTTTCCCCTTCTCTCTCCATCTCCCCTTCTCCAAATGTGGGTTATAGGGCATGGCCACATGGTCATTACGTGCAAGCAGGATAAGTATATTTAACTGCGAGTGCGAGCCTTTGAGTGCGGCCCAATGGGCGAGGGGACGGAGCCCTGGCCAGTGAGGCCACTGAGGGCCTGTTGGAGCTGTGGAAGACTGGATGCTACCAAGGCAGCAATTAGCAGGAGAGTGGTAGCATGATGATATTTCCGTACGCCTGCGGCCTGTGTTATAAAAGGCAATCCCTAAACATGGAATTAGACAGGGCAGCCCTTTCAGCTGTTAAAGACTGCCTCCTTTCTTGTGCTCGCATTTGCTCTCTTAACTTAAGAGACCTCATCTGAAATATAAACAGCCTGAACTTGCAAGCTGCCAGTAGGACGCATGAAACAGACGGACTGATAGTGTTGATGACAAGCTGAATATGGCCCATGCAACCTGTTCACAAGTCTGTTAAAAGAAGCACAGAAAAGGTTCCTGTGAAGTTTTGGTTCAAATTACATGTAAATATCCGGTAAAGTCATCTAAAGGTCAGTGAGGTTGAATTACTTAAGGTATTTCAAGGTATCATTCTTAAATCTTTCTGCTGCATTGAAGATTTGTGCAATTTTTCTACAGTGCTGGTGGGTATTGGTGAGCAACCACACCCAGGGTGCGTCAAGCAGGCCAGCATTAGTTGCCATAGGTGACAACACATGGGTGGGATTCTAAATGAAAATTTTATAAATAAAATACAAATCGGTCACAGGTGCAGCTCAGTCAGAGAGAAGTGGCGATTTGATTTGACTATGGCTCTGCAGCCAGCAGGTGGGGGCAGTAGGCCAGGCTGACAGCCCTGTACGCCATTCCAGGAAACCCAGACCCTGTATTCTGTGTCTAGACACCCCCTCTGTGGCCGGGTCACATTTCAAACAGCTTTCTTTCCCCTGAACATGGAGTGCCATATGTCTATGCACTCCTCAGAAGTGTCGCACAAGTGTGCGCAGTGGGTGGATTTTCTGCTGGCCTACTTGTAAGTGTCAGCCACAGATCTGGAGCTTTGGCAAAGACAAATAATTATCTACATCTTAACATATTCAAATGGATGGATGAGCATTATATTATGTTTCTTTTTCAAACAGTTCGGAGGACAGGTGCAGTGCTGGTGTGTGTGTGTGTGTGTGTGTGTGTGTGTGTGTGTGTGTGTGTGTGTGTGTGTGTGTGTGTGTGTGTGTGTGCTCTCCCCCTGGTGTTGTGTCCCGGTACTGCGGTGGACCCCCTACGGTGCGTGCGGACGGTGCCGAGCGCTGGGTGTACGTGTGTGAGTGTGTGAGCACCCGTTGAGTAGGTGGGTGAGCTGGAAGGGAGTGGGAGAGGTGAGAAGAGGGCAGATGGACTGCAGAAGGGAGTTCAGGAAGGACAGAGAGGGTGTCAGGTAGAGGAAGAGAGGAGAGAAGGGGGGGGGGGGGGCATGTCTGATGAGGGATTTTAACCTCCGCGACAGTGTCACTCTATCTGACATATAACTCTATCTGCTTTAACTCAACCTGATTTGTCCAATACTCCTCCAAGTCACTTGCTTCAGGCTGTTGAATAGACTTCAACTTTAATCAGAAAGCTGTACATATCACACACAAATTTACACTTCACTCTATTTATAGCCTGCA
>PYXC01001128.1:2597500-2770000 GCA_015244755.2 Tenualosa ilisha
CTATAGGACTGCGATAGCAGTGAGACATACACCAGATGAGATCA
This sequence comes from Tenualosa ilisha, assembly GCA_015244755.2. Lineage (NCBI taxonomy): Eukaryota > Metazoa > Chordata > Actinopteri > Clupeiformes > Clupeidae > Tenualosa > Tenualosa ilisha. The sequence continues at coordinate 2,597,545 of PYXC01001128.1, forward strand.
GGAGCCCAGAGTATGTCTAGTTATTGAATCCTCCTGCACCACCCCTGACTGTAATATCCTAGGAACTCAGAGATGCCGAGTGCCGAGTGCCTGTGAGACCTGAAGCCAACCTGAAATTGTAAGCATTAAATTAAGAATAGAAAAAGCAGAAACCAATACAGGTGTGGGCGGCCAGAAATAAAGTTTAGTTGTTTGGTCATTCTTTGATCAATAATACACTCAATGGCGTGGTCTGAACCTAACACACTCCTTTTGATGCAGAGCCTTATGGCACCACCAAATGCTGCGAATATTGTTGCCTAAGAGCACGTTTAATTCGCCAACATGTACAAAATGCATAGATTCCTCTGTTGTTTCAGTCTGTATTTAATTAAATTAAAACATTACCCAGGGGAAGCAATTGCTTTAGCTAAGAGGCCATGTGTGTCCAATATCAAACGTCCAAGTAAACTTGACCACGGTGTGTGAGAGGGGTTATGTGAGTTTTGTCAAGTGCATATGTGGTCAGTGCCCATAGAAATGCACACAAGAGCAGAGGAAAGAGGCCATATAAATACCTATGATAGCAGAGTTACCACTTAACAACAAGGACAATAGTCCAGTTGAAAGGTTTAGTTGAGCTCCATTCAGGATGTGATTTACCTGTGCATGTAAATGTAGTGAGTGTGTCAAACTCTGTCTCCTTATACACATACATACACACACACACACACACACACACACACACACACACACACACACACACACCATTAGCAAGTAGAGGGGCCTCTTACATATATATGTAAACAGAGGAGACGTTATCAAGTGTTTAGCTCATTTTCCAGTTATTTGCCAAAAGGCACACTTAGATGTTGGCTGCACCAATAAAACAAATGGCCATTCACACTGCACTATTTCTGGAGACATTCAATCAATTCAGACTCAGACATACACAAACACAAGTGAATTATAACAGAATGGAAGCAAACATAGCTAGACAGACACACACACACAAACATTATGCACACAAACCCATCTGCACACACCCCCACACACACTCACAAAGTGAATGGACACAGTAGACATGTGTTTATACACACACACACACACACACAGACCAATTAAGTGTTTAGAAAACAGTAGAGCCCCAGTGGTCGGGTCTTTGGGTCATCACTCTCTCATGCTCCTCTCAGCCACTCGTCTGTCCTCTCCTCCTCTCCTCCTCTCCTCTCTCCTCTCCTCTCCTCCTCTCAACTCTCTCTTCCTCTGGGCCTTTCTGTGCAGCCCATCCCTCTTGTCTCCACTCCTGCCCCTCTCTCCTTTGGACACCCTTCATCTGCACTCGGCTGTTTCTGTGGAAAGGAAGGGAATGGAATATCATACCTCTTAAAGCACTGCCATCAGCACCTCTTAAATACACTTTGTGTGACTGTCTGTGTGTGTGTATGTGTGTGTGTGTGTGTGTATATGCGTGTGTGTCTGTCTGTCTGTGTCTGTCCATGTGTGTGTGTGTGTGTATGTGCGTGTCTGTCTGTCTGTCTGTCTGCATGCCTGCCTGCCTGTCTGTGTGTATGGGGGGGGTTCGGTCACCCTGACTGGTGGTCACCACCAGTGTGTTTTCTTTACATTTAGATTTGTAGTCTTTCTGAACTTTCTGCTCAGACTTTGAGCAGATGCATAGATTGTGTGCTGCAGAGGCCTCGTATCCCTGCCATTGCTCATGAGCATTTTCATTTTCCTCCTCCGATTGTGTTGCTCATGTGTCGTGTCATTCACAGTAATCATTACAACAAAGAACTATGTTGTGCAACTTTGCAGATGTGATCATGATAAAGCTGAGTTTCAATCTGATGGGAAGAAAAAATCCCAAAAGTTTCTTTCTTGAACAATGAGAACATTTTGGTCCAGTTTCCCCAGATGGACGTACCAAAGCGATGCCTGATTTTCCATGGTAACCACCATTTGCTTTCCACATTCCAGGCAGATGGAGGACAAAGAGTTTTCAAAATGACCAGCAACATAAAGACCTCCAAAGAGCAAGAAGGGGAGAAGGGAAAGAGCAGGCAAGGAGGAAAGATAGGAAATATGCAACAAACAAATTCCACCCGGCTAAATCTAGCCTTGGAGCAGAATGGGCTCGGAGCAGCACGGCTGGAATGGTAGCGCCATCTGGGCTGTCTTGGCCTCTGTTTGAATGGGAGAGGCAGAGGGAGAGAGAAAGAGAGAGAGAGAGCAAAGAGGCAGAAAGTAAGGAAAAGAGGGCGGAGGAGAGCACACAGTCTCCCATTGTCTTGGCCCTTTGCAGACAGAGGCTGGACTGCAGCCAGGTATCCCTTTCATTGCCAGGGAGCTGGAGATGGAGCTAGGCTGTCGTCTATACGGGTGTAAACCACACACACACACATACACACACGCTGCACCTTATCTCCCCAAGAAGGACATTTGCAGTCGATCCTTTTGTGGAAATGGAGATAAAATAGTGTCATTGAACCACTGATGTTAAGTACAGCTGTACTGTAGCCTTCACTATAAATAGCCCTTTGCTATGAGAAGCCCAACAGTTGACCTCACAATGACCTCTGGACCTGATTCCAACAGTAGAGGTGGAAGCTTGGCATGTTAGCCCGTTTGCAGTGACCAGTTTAGTAAACCCAGTGTTTGGGTGGAACCCCACGAGACACCTGCAGTGAGTAGCCAGCCAGCCCATTATGCAGTCGCTGTCTCTCACTGGGTCCGAAGACTGTAGAGTGAGCTTGGCACCCTGCTCAGATAAGCGCTCCCAAAGGCATGGCGGTAGATAAGGAGGCCGTCTCGTGGTCAGCGGGTGTGCACCGTTGCTGAGGCAGACTTCACGCGTCACTGCCAGTGTTTAGACTGCAGATGCGCTCTTTAGATGGGTGCCATGCTGGGCCTGCACCTGTAGGCTCCCACATTCATATTCACGCCAGTGTGGAACCATCATCTTCATTATCTCGGCTCAGTGGAACGGACGGAGGTAGACGGTGACGTGGCGCAGCGCGGTTTGTCGCGGTGAGTCGGCAGGAGAGCGGCGCGTGGGAGGAATACAGATGAGGAAGAGATGACAGCCCAACGCACGGAGGAAGAGGAGGTTTGTTTTGGTTCTCTGACACTTCCTGTCTCTGGCTTGAAGGCCAATTCACAGTGCGCGCTCAAGCAGCATGGAAATGAGATGCAACACACCATTCCCCTTACGTTTCCTGCTCTTTTGTAGGGTGATGTCATTCCCACAGGCTACTTTACATACTAGTGAGAAGCACACACTCACTTTGCATAGGTCATCACTTCTGCTCCATATGTGCCCAGTGTCGACTCAGCACCCAACTCCTTTCCTGTGGAGATGGGGGGGTACTGCAGAGTTACAGTGATCCAGGAGCCTGTGGAATTGCCTAGGCTATAAAACAAGTGTAAAAGACTTTGTCTGACACCTCAGTATAGACTACAACTGGCTGCTGACTCTTTGTAAGCATCACTGTTTTGAGAGAGCACTAGGCAGTTCATTTTCAAGCTTTTTCATATTATACAAATGTTTTGGGTAAGACACTCTTCCTCAGCATGACCTGGGGATGTTATAAACCATCCCATGTCTTTATAATGTTGGTGTTTTGTTGGTGCGTTTGACTGTATATTGTTTGTACATTTTTGTTTATGGCAAGCCGATTGGGCCAATTTATCATTTATTCTGATTACTTAAGAATGTGTAATGTAACTGTTCTATATGTAAGCCTTTTTTGTTATGTTCAACAGAATGGCAGAATCATGAAGTATTTTAGTTTTCTTTTTGATGTGTGTTTGTGTTGTTTGGTTGTTTTTTTAAATGATAGGGGTCCAGTTAATAAGCCCTGCTGCCGTGTGGTGGGTGAATGAAATGCAGATCAAACAGGCAGGTCAAGGTTGTGTGGCGGTTAATCATCTCCCTCTGTTGGGTCAGTGTGTGTTGAGGAAATGCCCCGCTGCTTCAGTGATGGGGGGAGCACTGGCCCTCTCTCTCCCTAATGTCTAATAAAGCAGGAGGATCTCAGCGGGCCTCTGGCCTCGGGGCCTCACTGCACTCAGCATGGGGCCAATCCTCTGCCTTAGGCTCAAGTTTGGCCAAAGTTTTAGTGCTTCCCTCTGAACCGTCTGACCTGAGCTGCTGAAACACTCAGATGGTGAAGTAACGAGCTCCTGCAGAGCACAGAACATCACAGAAGATTCCGGTGCCTCTTACACAACTTCAGTCTCAGTACATTAATGGTGATTCTGAGCTTCTGACAGCATTGGCGTTTTGCCCTTTCCTCTGGTTCTGTGAATTAGCTTCATGATTTGACCTCTGATAGGTTGAGCATTAAGTAGCACCTGGTGGTGGGTCACGCTGACACAATGGCATGCCACTCATGAAGTTGACATTGTACTGGACATGATGGTAAGGCTCACTCTCATTTGAAAAGGTAGTTGTACTGCCCCCATGTGGCCCTGCACATACATGCACCGACAAGTACATTCTCCCTCTGTTGGGCTGCTTATGGATTTATTTTTCATTTAGGAATACTGATACATGTCTGTCACTTTGTTATTTGTTAGGACTTAAGTAATAGATGTAGAAAGACACAAGATGTACTTTTCTGCATGTTAATATCATACTTTATTTGATCTTTTGAAAATATTGTTAAATGTTGTTTGAAAATGATGTTAAACATTTAAGAATTGTAACTCTTTCGATACTATTCCATTATATTACTGTAGACACTGTATTAATAACATTTCCAGTAAGCTTATTTTAGCACTAAACATTCCCCCTCCAAATTCTTTCTGTCCCCTAGAGAGATGCTTAGTGCTGAGAGAAAGAGAGAGAGAGAAAGAAAAAAGAGAGAGAGTTGGTATCATTATCATTCATCACCCTTCACTAATTTAGTCTATTGTTTAGCCACGTTGGTAGTTACTGAATGGAGGAGAAGATGGAAAAGTCTGCCAGAGTTCTCAGTGCACAGACAGCAGAGGAGTCTGCAGTCTGAATATGCCTGAGAAAAGCCCACTGTAGTGTTGTGCTGTTTTCATGAAAGGAAGGAAGAAAGGTTGTTTCAGTTGATGAAGAACAATGTGTAGGAAAACCAGTCTTCCATCTGAAACTTGATGATGATTTCTGAATGGAAATCATGTCAATGCGGAGCGCTGGCGTCAACTGCTCTGGGCCCATACAGTTCTGCAGTCTGTTGAGCACAACCTTGCTTAGCACAGGATGAATGAGATGGAATACATCCAGCCCTATCACTATTGGTTTCATAAACAGAGCCGGGCTGCATTGCCATTTGCCTGGACAGTAAGAGCCAGGTCAGGGAGGATGGCTAAATGTCCTGTTCTGTTTAGTACACTAGCACATGTGCTATAGTATTGGAATTTAAGAGTGAATTTGTCTCTAACTCTGTGTGTTTTACGACCAAAGGGTCATCTATCATTTGGCATTTTTAGTTACATTTGTATAGCAAGCTGTTGAAGTGATTTGGCAGTGTGCTGCTATTAGTGTGAGTCTGACACTGATGCTCCATCAAGATGTGTGTGTGTGTGTGAGGTTGTGATTGAAACACATGGGAGCAGCTGGAGGGGTGTGCGGTGTGATGCAGTGCGGTGTGGGTGATAAGCACACCAGAGGACGCTCGTCTCAGGCTCTCCATGCCAAACTCAGATGATGTAAGCAGCTGAAATATCTGGTGCATCTGCACCTTTGTTTAGCGTCGTGATGAGTGGTGAGGGGAGAAGTCTCTCCTCTGGAGCCTCTGCTCTAGAAGTCATCTCTCATCCCCCTCCTGCAAAAACAGACAAGGGAGGAACAAATCCACAAATGTTTCTGTTTCTCATGAAAGAAAACAAATGACTTGTGTATGAAGAGGGGAATGTTTTGGAAGTTGTTTGTCTTGCGGTATATATCAGAGGTTGTTTAGAAGTGTGATTGATTGCGTGTTTTGGAAGGTCACAGACTTGGCCGGATGCTTAGAGTCTTATTAAGAAGGCATTTCCTTTCCCTTTGAACATACATTACCATTCGCCACACTCAATGCTTATGTTGTTCAAGCCAACATTTGCAACACTGGCGTAAGAGTCAGTTTTGATGTGGGGTAGGACAGGATGTGGAAAGTGCTTTAGGCATCTGGATGGATGTGTTTGAGCCATATTCTGTTCGTTTTTCGCTGAGCTCAGAGATGGCACGGCCTCTGGCCCAAACAGGTGATGGCAAGAATTCTGATTCTTCTTGTTTTGCTCCTTGTTTGTCATGAGCTAGCATGAAGGGGAAGCTTATGGTCTCTCATGTGCCAACTCATGCAAGGTTGGGCTCGCTCCTGCCTCCATGTGGCCGAGACATGTATGGCACTTCCACAGCCATCATGTGATGTATTAAATACATTGTATTCAGTCTCACAGACCTCTCTGCATCTTTTGAATGAATGCAACTAAATTATTCCACACAGTGCCTTGGTATTGATCTGCTTCCAATTAAGACAGATTTAACTGCCTTTCTTCTGCTCCACAGTGGTGTTTGGGTCAATCACAGAGGATTGCAGAATAACTCAGGCATGACTGATCATTTGAAGAAATCAGCTTTAATTCCCCTCCAAGGCAATTAAGGTTGTTATTGCTCACTAAAAACTTTCTGGATGACCTGAAAACATTCTCAGCAGTGCTGGCCCGTAGCTCTCTCTGTGTGTCTGCCTGTCTCAGTCATCAGAAAGCCAGCACACTTCCCTGTCACTAACTACCTGTAAATAAGAGCCAACCCAGAGAGTTCAAAGCTCCTTCTTTAGATTAAGGTGGAGCAGAAACAGGCTCAAGCACAGCTCTGTTTGTTCCCTGTGGCTGGAGAAGCTTGCTGTTAGCATGCTGTCTAATTCCCACCTGCAGTTGGGATGGTTTGGCCTGCACTGCGGTGCTGGTTGCGTAGGCGTAACGTGTGAATAACATAATGGTGTTTATGGTGCGCCTAAGAGACCTGCCATTATTTAATCTCACAAAAGGCACCTCACATTCTCCCCTCAATGAATCATTCTTTGATGTGGCACACAAATCCGCCGGCCTGCCTACTGAGCCCCGCTTGGCCAGGCAGTGCGATCCATCCAGGCATAATAAATAAGGGCTGGGAGGGCCAATAAAAATGAGTTCTGAGACTGTTACAGTTCATTCCTTTACTGCCATTATTTATATCATGTGTGCTGCATGACAGAGGCGCCTGCCTCTTCCTTAATCTGTCATCTGTCACATGGGCTGTCATTTGATCAATGGACCTGTTCTGTGCTTTATGTCTTAAGAGCGGTACATATATTTTATCATAACAAGTTCACACCGTATTTATGTGATAGGACTATAGATTGCTTGTTTATTTAATCTCCATCGACTGGGAGAGGTCGACTAGTTGTCTGGTTTGCCTACACATGCAATAAACATGCTTGGAAATGAGAATGGTCCTGCAGTCTTTAAGAGATGAGACTGAGCAATGCTATCAGTGCTCTCATCCACCAGGTGTATCGCCATACCTAATCCATGACTGTGATCCTCATGCATGGTACAGTGTTAAAGGATGGATATAATAGCCATCATTGTTGGGATCCTGTGTGTTAGGCGTCACAGAAGAGAATCTAAATGTCTAACATGCATTGCAGAACTCTCTCAGATCAGGAGCTTTTGTGCATAAATATTGTGTTTATATAACACTTAACACTCCTTGTGGTGTAGTTCTGATAACCCATGCTAACAGAGCTATACTGTGAGGATGTAAAAGGATTGTTAAATGACATTCATAAGGGCCAGAAATGCTTACCTCAGGACACAAATGGCAATGGACATTCAGCATCTTAGAAAATAGAGAAGGTCCTTATTTGCATCTGAATGGAATCTTTCTGTCACGAGTGATGTGGGGAGAGAAAGGTGTCAGTCATCCACTGCATCTTTCCATTTCTACGCTGATGTGACATTTTCAAAAGGTTGATAAAAATCAGCTCTTTTTGGCTTTAACCTTTTGAAAGAGTGAGTTTGTGTGTGTCTGTGTATTTGTTTATCGGGGGAGCCCTGTACAGTTGGCCTTGTGTGGCTTTTGCCTTTTCTATGTGTGTTTGTGTGTGTGTGTGTGCGTGCGTGTGTGTGTAGGTGTGGGTGTGAAAGGTGTAAATATGTTGCCGTCATTGATATGTGGTGTGTGTGTGTGTCTGCACGCATGTGTGTGTATATGTGTGTGTGTGTGTGTATATATGTGTGTGTGTGTGTGTGTGTGTATATGTGTGTGTGTGCTCATGTTGGCAGTCAGCAATGAGGTATTAGGCCCTTTCTGGGACACTTGGACATTTTTGTGACAGTTTGACATTTCTCATATTCCACCATTTTAGCTGCAGCCCATGGTGGTTCCTCCCCAGCTTCACTTCATGTGCTCCTAATGCAGGGGGAAGATGCCGCCTCTGCACTGCAGCTCCACTCACTCGCATTGATAGGGGTTGACTTGTAGCAGTGACGGAGCTGTTCCCAGATCAGTTCCATGATATTAAAGCAGCTTTAATAGGCCCAATCTGTACCGTCAGTGGTGCCCACTTTAATGGTCATTTGACATTCTGTGCTGTCTTTGGTAATTGACATTGATTCTGTGGCGGTGGTGATACAATGATGAAACACAACAGCATGATATTGGATTCCTCCTTCAGACTTCCTCTGTCTCCCATCTCTTTGGACATGTTTTCCTGTCAAGGCTGTGATATTTCATCACTATGTAGGTTTATCTCTTCCCCCCTCTCTCTCTCTCTCTCTCTCTTTCTCTTTGTTGCTCTCTTTTCTCTCTCTTTCTCACGCTCTCTTTTTTCATTCTCTCTCTCTCTCTCTCTCTCTCTCTCTCTCTCTTCACTGATTACACATTACTTTTGTGCTGCAGAAGAGAGTCTTCAGTAGTGACACAGGCCCCCTGAATGGATGAATTCTCAATGCCATCCATTAAACTACCTGGAGAAGCTGCCTTGATGAAATGTCATAAGAGATTAAAATAATTGCTTTTCCGGCGCTCCCCCACAGAATGAATAGTCATTTCAGGGCTGCTGTCGGCTGTGCTGGGGGGGGGGTGTATTGCTTTCATATTTATCTCTGGAGAGACTGTGTGTCAACCCCCCTCACACTTGATGCTTCCCCATTTTCCCCACCACAAGCTCTGTGAGGCAACAGCGTTGGGCTGTTTGAGTCGGTGGCACCGAGGCAGACATGTCTGGTTGTGTGTGTCTCTGGGGCCAAGGCTGGGGGGTGAAGAATAGAGATGTTTATCTGAGACACGCCAAGCTCATCTGCACAGCGGACGTAGAGTATGAAAAAATAGAGAGAAAGCCAGCAATTATAGCTCTCCTGAGGAGAACCTGACTCCCCTATACATCACTTCAATGACTTCATTTTTGAAAGCATGAGTCTTTGTGTGTGTGTGTGTGTGTGTGTCTGTGTGTGTGTGTGTGTGTGTGTACCTATTGTACTCATTTGCCTTGAGATCTCTATTTCTCACTCTCTCTGTCTCTCTCTCTCTCTCTCTCTCTCTCTCTCTCACACACACACACACACACACACACACACACACACACACACATATCCTCTCTGTTTAAACACACACTCTTCTCCACATGGTGCTCCTACTCCTATGTGTGCCCTGTGCAGTGAGTGTTGGGCCCTGCAGCTGAGGGAGAGTCTGATAGAGCGGAGCCAGTGAGGTATGAGGAGGTGAAGAGGATGGGTGTCAGTGCAGGCCTGTTCTGAGGGAGGCCTTGAAGAACAACGGAGCAGGAGCCCGGGCCCGAGCTTTCCACCAAACCCAGACTCGGCAGACAGTTGCAAAAGTTAGGGATTAGACACACACCCCCACATAGGAGTTACTCACTCCCACTCACTCACTCACTCACTCACTCACTCACTCACTCACTCGCGCACACAGACATGCGAGTGAGCAATGCCCTGGTCTTTCCCCCAGTATGGATGGTGATGTAGAGCACAGAGTGAGTTCATGGCCTCTCTGACCTCACAGGCTGCCAGCACTCCCAGCTCCTCCTCCTCCTCCTCCTCCTCCTCCTCCAGGCACTCATGCTTTCCATATGTGGAGTCAGCCCCGCTTAATCAGCTGGGAAACACTCAATGTGAACCGCAGTACTGGGCCGCGTCTTATCTGCCTGGCCAGGCTCACACACACACGCGCGCACACACACACACACACACACACACACACACACACACACACACACACACAGTTCGCTCACACAGACCGTACTTTATAGATAGCTCGCCTGCTGCAGTCTAATCGGGGCAATTCCCTCCTATACAACATGAAATAAACACAAGTATGGGATCTAAAGCTAGAATTAATAAACTACTATGAATATTCATAAGAGCACATTCCCTTTAGTTAATGTTGCCATGCTAGGAGTTGCAGACATAAAAAGTAGCCAGTTTTCCTCTGGAGGTCAGTGGCTGGGGCCTTCAAATAAATTACTAAGCAAGACACAAAGTTATTTTCCTAAAAGGTCATGTCTAACATCAATAATTGAACCCCCCATACACACACACAAACTTGCGCTCGCTCTCTCCCTAAAACATCCGGTTGCTCAGTAAGCAAAGTGAAAAATGTCTCCTTGTGAAATTGAGCCCACAGTGAGTGAACAGAAAGACCATTAGCAGAGTGCAGAGGAAATTTCCAAACTGTTTCCAAGGTGCACAGAGCCGTTCTATAGTACTGCAGACTGGGCTGGGAGGAACTAGATGAAAGATTGTATAGAAAGCTGTATCATGCTATGCCTTCTGTTAGGCTGAATAATGGTCTTTAATTATTGATTGCATAAGCACCAGATTGTTCACCTTCAGTGGGTTACAGCAGCTACTTATTCTGTTTGCATCGAACAAAAGAAAACGAAAGAGGGAAATGTCATCTGGCCTTGAATGACTGTAAGAAAATCAATGACTTCCTTTAGTGGAAATGCTCTTTCCTGCCCTCAATTAATTTTCTCCATCACTCTGGATTGGAGCCATAGAGGATCAGCCTCTTTTTTGTTTCCTTTTGTCTTTGTTCTTGGGAGAGGGTTTTGAACAGGGACTTTTGACTGGCTTGAGGGAGTAGTTTGATTAAAGTTTTTGAAATCGAGAGTGGCCTCTGGAGCAACGCACACACACACACACACACACACATATCCTCTGCTAACACAGAGGCATTTCCCCTTTGTGTTAGAGAGTGGTGGCATAGCTTTTCATCTCCCTGGGCTGTGCAGGGCCACCTGCCTGCTCTCCTCCTGCATGGAGGTGTGGAGACCAGGGGAGGGGAGGAGAGGAGAGGAGAGGAGAAGGGAGGAGAGGAGAAGAAAGGTGCTGTGGGATCAGAATCACATTAGTGTTCCCACAAAGAGCCTCACCTTCTTAAGGGCATAGAGCCCCCAGGGCACTGCCCTGCACAAGAGAAAAAAAAGGGAAAAAGCTCTCAGAACTGAAGGTGGCAGCTGCCTTCTCAAGCTGACTGTACTTGTGTTGGCAAGGGCCCTGCACCTCCGAGGGGACAGCCATCCAGATGTGCAGTCTGCTAATGTTTTTGTGTGAGATAATAAGCATCAATGAAGTCATCACTCACAAATACCCCCAGCATTAGCGCCGCAGTGGCACACACTGTTTTCTTCCCTTCAGGGGTAATGGAAAGGCTTCTTATTTATGCCACCTTTAAGATGGAATATGCTACTGATGGTAGCCAGCATGATGCCTCCACCTCTGTCTGCTGTGTCCTGACTAGACTCTGAATAGAGCTATTTGTCAGACAGCGTGATTGATTTCATCTGAAATAGAAAGGGAACAGCTCCAGCACAATAACATCAACAACATCTGCAACCAGGCCATGAAGGACAAGCTGCTCAGGTGGGTACACACACTGCAACACTAGAGTGAGATTAGGTGACTGTCTGACCTCCTCCACAATTTACTATAAGGCTGATCAAGATATGGATTTAGCTTCCTAAAATAAAGTGTTTCACTATTGACCTGAATCATTTTCCCTGAAAAGGATTAATAGGCTGGTGAAATCAGTGTTTAACCTTCATATTCTTCAACAGGGAGAAAAGATACATCTCCCATGATGGATTATATCCTGGCTATTGAGGTTGCATCCAGGCTATGGTAGTAGTTGAGTGAGCGTATAAAAGGCTTTGTGTCTCCACATGCCAGTGCCCCATGTGTTCCTTGGTGACCTGTCTCCTGAATGCTGTGGTCCAGCGGTGAGAGGAGAGGAGTGGTGTGGAAGTGTGCTGGAGGTGCAGCTCTGGCTGCCTGCTTGTGCTGCGTGGCTGGGGTCGAGTTCCAGTGCGTGCACATTTGGCAGCCTTTGCCTCTGCACTTAGCAAACACTGGATGTCCAACAGAGTGCAGCAACAGAGCCCTGATTGCATAAGGAGAACGAGATTTAAAGCAGACCCGGGCAGACAGAGTATCTTGAGATGGGTTAGGGGGGATGATGTATAGCATATGTGTGTGTGTGTGTGTTGGTACTGTAACTGTGCATAGGTGTGTATGTGCCAGACAGAGACGGAGTGAGTGTTTATGAATGTGTGGTGGTGTGAATTGGAGACTAACAGTAGGGGAATGTGGAGGAGTGGAGGCGAGTGGAGGGCCAGACATGACTGAGAAGGCAGACACTTACATAAGCAATGCACTGATGGCCCAAAGCAGCACTGGTTGACACGGCTAACTCCTCGCTAGCCTCCGAAGCAGTTTTCCCAAGCCCCCAGCACAAACACGTGCACGCGTGTGCGCAGACACACACACACACACACACACACACACACACACAAATACACACATGCACGCACGCACACACATGCACACACACACACATACACACACACACACACAGTCTGGACAAGGCTCAAATTAGCGTCCTCCTTCCCTGAAGCATATTTAGACTGAGTGTGGCATATAAGAAGGCAAAGGTGAAGCCCAACCCTAACTTGTTTGGACTCTGTGAGCAGAAGAGCAGAAGTTCTCATTTCAAGTTCTCTCTCTCTTCCTCCAGAAAAAACAACAACCATAGGACAGCAGCTCTCTGGTACATTCATAACTGCCGTCATAACTTCCATTTAGCTGGGAGATTTTTAATACCTCCTAATGGCTGCTAATGATGTTTGGCTTGCCTGTTGGCTCAATCGGGATTAAGAAGTTGAGTGGGTGAGCTATTAAACACCCATATGCTGGATGGAATGGCTTTAGCGCAGGCAGGAAAACAGGGTGGCTCTAAGCACGCTGCTGGTAGCGGCTCTGTATTTATAGAGCGCGGCAGGGGTGAGTAATTTGGCAGAGTGCCTGCTCTTCGATCGCCAGATTTACAGGTCCCCTCCGTGAGCCGCTGGGGGGGCTGAAGACGGTGGATTTACGGCCTCCTCCCCGGCACTTCCTCCAGACAGCGCAGGACTCTTGCTGCCCCCCCCCCCCATCTGATCTCCGTCTCTCACGCTCTCCACCGCGTTCTGTTCTTTCTCCATTTTTTTTCTTTCTCTCTTTGTCTGTCATTCCCTTTTGCCCCCTTCCCTCCCTCCCTCCCTCCCTCCCTCTCTCTCTCTCTCTCTCTCTCTTTCTCTCTGTTGAACTGCCCGCTCCGTCTCGCACACCCACAGACAGCGGAGTGTAGCCTCAGCCTCTGACCTTGTCGTGTAGTGCCGCTGTCACTCTGACTGCTTCTACCTGCCACTTGTGCCTAGTCGGGCGAAAGGTACGAGTGTTGTTACCTTGGAGAGGAGTGGACAGGAGAGGAGGAGCAGGAGGAAGAACTGGTGGAGTGGAGGGGGAGGTGGAGGGAGAAGAGGAGGAAGAAAGAGGAGGAGGCGGAGGAGAAGAAAGACAGGAGGAGAGGCTAGAGAGAGAAGAGGAGGACTGGAAGCCAGGGACAGATGAGCTGGTTGGTGTGGGGCGGTCCACACAGCGCCTCTGCTTCTCTTACGCGGTTAGGAAGACTGGAGGCTCTCCCACCAGCCCTCAATGGACCTCAACTCCAACCTAGGTGGGTGGCATGTGTGTTCAGTGTACTCGTGTGGAGCCATGCTGTCAGGAGAGAACAACGCTTGAGCGTGTGCGTAGGTGTGTGTGCATGTATGTAGAGAACACGTTTGAGTGTGTGTGTGTGTGTGTGTGTAGAGAACACGTTTGGGTGTGTGTGTATGTGTGTAGAGAACACGTTTGAGTGTGTGCGTAGGTGTGTGTGTATGTGTGTAGAGCAAGCAATGACTGGTCAGAGGATTCTTTACTGGTAGACTTTTGGGAGGAAAAAAGTTTCCCAACATTGTCTTCCATTTGAAAGATCATAGTTGCCGTTGTAACTTCAGGTTGCACCTGATTTAATGCATAGTTTATTCCTCAGGGGCTTTTTCTTGTGTTCTGGATGTTCACCCAGACTGTGTAGAGTGACTGTAGAGTGCTTTATAGTATCGGAGATATGAAGCTTACTCTTCCCCTGAATTTGTAGGAATTTATGAAATCTCTACAATTTACAAACTTGGCGTCAAGCTTTGCAATCCTCCATATTAGGTAGCCTGATCATAAACACTCTGGCTTAGATTTGGTGTGTCTTGCCATATATCAGCAGGAGTGCAATCCATAAAGAATGGCTCATATGGCTTTAACAGTCCAATACACATCTGGATATGTTTGTGTCCACAGCCCACGCTCTTGAAGCGCTCCAGCACTGGCGCGACAGATGGCAGAGAAAGAACACTAAGTTCCTCTCTTTTTTCTCGATTAACTTATTCGACATGCGTTTATGAAAGGGCGAAAAACAAAAACATGTCCATCTTTCCCACGGCTTGCTTTGGCCCTTTGTCGGCCAAACGAGAGCACAAGGATTTGGCACTGGATCCAGAGACGGCCACCATGGGGGTTTCCAGCTTAGAATTGATCAGATTAGCAGATGACATGAATATCATCTCACTGTAAACTGCTGCTAGCCTCTAAAGGCTTGAGCTACTGCTGGAGTCCAACTGCCATTGGCTCCAATCCATCTGAGACAGGAAGTGAGTCGTCCTGGACTGTTTACCTCTGCCAAACTGGACCAGCTTATTGGATCCGTCAGGATGGTGCTGTAATTTTCTTGTCATCATGAGGTCTGTGTAGAGATCAGATGGTAGTTATTCATGTGCCATCACTGTATGCAAAAGCAGACCTGGCTTACAACGTCTAGGCTACTGAGGCATTGCTTATTTTAGTTGGATGAGATGGTTTTAGCACTGAAAAATCAATTGACTTATATGCAACTTTTTTTTCCACACACACCTTCCACTTAAATATTCAGTGCAATATACTTTTTCATTTGTGGTCAAAATAGTATAATAATATGATATTATATAATAATAATAATAATAATAATAATAGTATTTGTATTCAATCTAATTCTGGCTTTTTTACAGTTCTTTGACTAGAGTTCATCTATTGCACAGAAATGTCTGAAAGCTTCAAAAGTGTGCCGCTGTGGCAGATTTAGAAACAGATTTCATAGATTTCATAGACAACCCACAATCAGCCCCAAGTCCAGTTGAATCTGGCTGAGCATGCTCTGATGCAGGGCTGCTCCATCCGTACTGACAGACGCTTGTTCTCCTCATGAGAAACATGAAAGCACCTCTAATTAGTCTCCCCCCAACAGTGAGAAGAATCACTTTGAAAACACTTTACCTCCAGCTTGTTCAACTCCCAACTGAACATGCTGACCAGAAAATTGCAAATTGCAGTCTAAAGGCAACAGAGCCACATTTAACTAGAAAATGCATTTCCTTCAGTAATGCTAAAGAAGATTTTTTCTCGTTGTTAAACATATCCTAAATGTCATGCCTATTGGAGAGAGGGTAGTTCAACCTTTTTGTTATCCTTGCCATGCGGAACAGAACTGTGGACATTCTCCAAAGTATCACATTTTAATTCTAATTTCACATGAGGAGCATCTATCTCTATATTTTTTTTTCCGAAACAAATTTGAACAGACATCCCCATCAAAAAGAATTTTAAAATATCAGTTTTCAGATGGTATGTAAATGTTGAATAAATTTACATGTTCCCCCTCTCAGGCAACTGCGAACTATGTTGTTTTGATGATGTGCAGATTCTGCATTTTTGCACCCTGAGCATTTTCCCATTACCAAAACATTTCATTAGATATATCCCACTGCTGCTGCTGCTGCAGGTGATGGAAGGCCTCACGATCCTGACAGCATAATGTCCGATGTCTAATTTTACTCTCCTGGGGCCTGGGAGAGGCTCCTCACAGGCAGTGGCTGATGCAGGGATCCCCAGCCCCTGAGCTGCCCCATGGGAAGCCCACACAGCTGAGCTGTTACTGGGCAGGAAAGGGACCCCGGCCAGGAGAGACAGAGATTATGAGTGCCCACTGCCTAGACGTTCACTGTCTACGCTTTCATAGTTGAAACTCCACACCTCGCGGCCTAATGACTCACGGTCAGGCCAAGGGGTCAAGGAGGCCTTGAACCGTGCGGAAGATCATATCGCTTCGCCATGGCAACCAGTCATCTGACTAATGCACTGGCGTAGTGACGTAAGGCTCTCCTGTAGATTGCAGGGATGCATCTTGCTGAGTGCTTTTGACTCTAGGGCATGAATTATGTAGCAGTTTTGGATTTGATGGGGAAAAAAGGCACACGGCCCCCAAAGACATCACTGTGTCCAGTCCATGCTGGCGATTTAATGTGGGAGTGGATGCCTAATGCACACACTTATGTTTGTGTCTTTTACTAGTGTTTATCTTGAGCACCACTTCACAGGCCTGTGATTGGTTGAAAGGAGAAGAGATAAGAGATGCAAAGACCTGTGATTGGTTGAAAGGGGGAGAGCTAAGTGGACAGGGTTGTGTTGAGCACATTGAGAGCAATAAAGGATGACATCATGGGGTGTGTTTTGGCTGGCCTAGTCTCCTCTTGGCCTGCTTCCCCTCTGTCAGCACTTTTGCACCACTCTAGTTCGATTCTCTCATAGTCCCTCTTTTTTCCTATCTTCTCTCTCTCCCTCTCCCTCTCTCCCTCTCCCTTTCCCTGTCTCACTCTCTCGCTCGCTCTGTTGTACTGTTCCAGGCTTTAGGCAGGGTTGCTGCGCTCGGCAGCTTTTTGTCCGAGCAAACAAGGGCCGACGTAGGCTGGCAAGGTGGACAGGGGCACCCCAGGCGTCCAGCACAAACAGGCTTATCAGGCCCATCTGACGGCCGGCCGCCGGACACAGCCCTGGAGCTGTCACAACAAGCAGGGGCTTCCGCTGGCAGGCAGGCAGGCAGGCGGGCGGGCGGGTGGATAGCGGGGGGTTATTAGAGCCTGCGGTCAGGCCCCAGGGCTCCCGCACAAACACACCGGCTCCCCATGGGGACCACCAGTCAAGTGATGTGGAACTGGGGAGAAGCTCCAGTCTGGGCTACGTTTCTGTTGCTAATTCACAGTAAATTGCAACAGTTTTCTGCAGTGCTTTTAATCATTGCATCTTTTATAAAGGCACCCCTAAGCATCCCAGCGATGGCAGCCCCTGAACAGATAAACATGTTTTTGTTTATGATTTGGCATTTGTTTGAAATATCACCATACTGAGAAAAGGGTATCATTTAAGTTTTGTCTCTGTTGTAACACTGGGCAGTAAAGGAAAGTGTAGAATTACACCTGGTAATATTACCAGTAGTTTATTATTAATAGAAAGCAATTATTGGTGAAGTGAAACTGGTAAGTGTTTATTTCCCATCTGACTAGTGCATGGTGTTTATGTGGTGATGATGATGAAGGGCTGTCAGTCACTTTCTGCATGTGAGCTGTGTGCTGCTGTCACCCCCCCCCATCCCATCCAGCACTTCAGAGCTGACTGTTCCCTCACTCTGACAGCGGCTGTCTCAAGGCAACGTGCTGGGTATTCTTAGATTTTCAGATTGTAAATGAAAATGAGAAAATCAGCCTTGGAGTGAAATGAAATGTTTGTGTCAGCCCAACTGACAGTCTCTCCCAAGGCCTGAGTCCCTCCCTCCCTCCCTCCCTGGCATATGTTTCCCTTTCTGCCTCTGTTTGTGTCTCCTATATATAGCTGAACAGAAACCTTATATCAGTGGATAACGGTTTACAGCCAGGGAACGTCACAGCGTCTTGTTTGGGGATGGTTTTTTTTCCATTGCCCATATACTCACAGGCTCACATTTCAGCAACACATTTCATATATTATATATCTCATATATTCACATTTTATATCCTACTGAAGATGTTTTTTGTTTAGAAACAACCCTTTGCAATTAGTCAAAATCGCCCACTCTAAATGCACAACATGGTTTTGATTTTGCATTTGATTGTCGAGAATAAGTGGCTATTCATTGCACATATTTAGTTGGGTGGTGTGTATAGCCTGCCTTGTCTCCAATAGTAATTATGAGCAGAAAGAATGTCCGAATCTGCTTCAGAGATTACCGTTGAGTGGCATTGCATGGCTCAGAACAGGTGTAGGGCAGGCTTCTTCCATGTGAGCGTGACAGTAGTTTCCGGTAGTTTCCATAGTAAAGCTTAAATTACATGCGAGATCCTTCCCAAACAGCAAAGCAGAAACTCTGCAACTGACACCTCAAGTGTGATGCTGGATACAATGTGATCTCTCAGAGACATTTTGTTTGTTTTTATTTCTCATGTGGATCTTGGATCTTTCTGCCCTTCCTGCAGACAGCCTTTTAACCTGAATCTCACTGCACATGGTTTAGTTAGTGTGGACTGAGCAAGGCGGAAACATGCGTATGACTCTGGAGAGTAATGGAATGTCTCTGGAGCTGTGATAGCTGCTGATGTTTCCAAACACATGGGGCTGGTTGCCTAGGCAAAGATTAAGACCACATCCTTTGTCTGATTTGCATTTGGCGTAGAACAATTCACTGCTGAAATACAGCTTTGGTCAGACACCACTCTTTACTCTTTGTCTGGGACAACTCACACTCTCACTCTTTCCAAGTTTGCTTTCCCCTTAGCGCAGAGGAGCAACTCGTCTCTGTTCTGTGGGAAAAGTGAAAATCTGGCATGAAAGATTTCTTGGATACTTGATTAATTCATTGCCAGTGGGCTTAAATCAGGCCATGACTATCTTCTTCCAGGAAGCTACAGCATCACTCGTAGTTTTTCCTAACCCAAGCATAGCGTGGCACCATTAATATGGAGATTTGCTGGATTTTTGCATGTTTGCAAGGAGGGAATTTTCCTCTATCTTGAAAAAGGTGTAATGAATATAAGGTGAAAGTGCTTCTAGGGCTAGTCAGTACCTACGGCTAGAATTGCTTTAGCCAGACATGGTGGATGGTTTCACGCAATGATTTGACATGCGAACCTGAAAGCACATTTCTGTGGAATTTAATATCTCGTTTGGAGGGGAGCCAAAGCATGCCAGATTTATTATTTGGTTTATAGATTGTGTTCAATTACTTGTGCACTGTCAAGCTGGAGATTTAGTGAGGCCATGGATGTTCCTCTGCTGATATGTTGCCATGGCCTCAACCCTGCCAGGAAAGTCTATAGAAAGTGTGTCTGTCGCTGTTGTGTAGAAATCTTATATGCCAGGGGACTTATTATTATTGTACAGCGCTGTATTTTAATGGAAATGCACATTTCATCGTCAGTGAGATGTTGAATGGTGGATTAAAATGTATTGAGATTGCTGTGGCGTGTTTAGTCTAATGCAAGGCAACCTAAAGAGATACACACATCAGGAAGCTCTTATGCCACTGCTGTGTCTTTTACAGAAATGTTGTCAAATGGACTGCTGTTTCCTCAGCAGCTCTTCCTTCTGGCCTTCTGTCTGCTGTAGTCCACTTAGTGTTGACCTAAGAGCTAACAGCTGCTAGGACACATTTACTACTCTTTAATCCTCTTGCAGGAAATGACAAAGCTTTCAGTGGACATTAAAGATCATATCAGGATATCAGGATATCAGCTGGCCACAAGCAGGCCTCATTGAGTAGATAGGTGATCAGGGGTGCTATACCTGCACCATAAGCACACATGTACATGTTGCATATGGATAGGTTCTGTCAGAACACTGACATTTAGCATTTATGTTCATGGTACATATATCAAGAGCATTTTTGATGATGTGGGCTTTATGTAATGTCTGTACCTCAATATGGACCTCTGTGTTTCATTAAGCAAACATGGAAGAATGCTTGTGTTTGTGAAACTATACAGTGCAGTAGGAGAGGTAGGCTACTATGAAGTGCAATCTAATTGTGGGCTCTGTGTGATCAAAGAACGCTGTCAGTGTTGGCACCTAATTGATTACACTTGCGTAGGTGCATTTGCAGGGTCCTGGCAGAACATACTCTGAGACTATTTTTAAGGTCCTCACCATCCCACTGATCTTGCATGTGGTCACAACAAACTACTGTGTCATAACCACAAAGAGGCACTTCTGGATCCTGGAGTCTTTTCTCCTTCTTTACAACCCCCTCAGATAAACAGGCCACGGAAGGTGAGCTCATGGTGTGTGGAGCTTTCATGTGTGCAGAGGGGTGTGTGTATTTGTGTGTGTGTGTGTGTGTGTGTGTGTGTGTGTGTGTGTGTGTGTGTGTGTGTGTGTGTGTGTGTGCACGCGTGTGCTGTGGGAGATCAGTAGCTCTCAGTAATGAGATCTGATGAAGCAACCTCTGCCAGAGCAGTTGAGGATTGGGACAAGATTAAAATGATCACTGCTTTGCTGACAGACTGCCTTGCTCTTGTGGCTCCAGGACCCATTATGTCATCAACAAGTGTGTGTGTGTGTGTGTGTCTGTGTGTGTGTGTGTGTGTGTGCGTGTGTGTGTGTGTGTGTGTGTGTGCCTAGCTGAAAGAGCATATTCTGAGACAAATATCCAGCAGAATGCTGAATTATTGATCTGTAGTACAATAAATAATCATGAATCATAAAATTAGAAGTATATCATTGCTTTTGCTTTTTACATTTTTCCGTTTACATTCATTTCTATACTGGGGTGTTGTGGGAAAAGAAGGGACAGTGCTATTGTGCTGGCTGTTGATGCTGTTGTTGCTGTCTTGCTGCAGTGACTTTTGTCTGGAGGAAGTGCAGTTGAAATATGCTACTGAGTTACGGTCTTGAACCCAGCGACCGCGTAACCGTACACTTCCTAGCCAGAAACCATGCTCTGCTCTGTCACACAGGCACAGTCATGGGCTATGTGGTGTCCCGTTTTGTTTTGAAGAGTTTGTTTTTGTTCACAATTTGGTGCAGTGATTCTTTCCTGTAGTTTCCTCTGGCCCAGGTGGGACAGTCAAGTGTAAAGCAGCTCATGTGACCTCTCACCCCTGACCTGACCTCCCTGTCTGGCGCTCCACTTCAGTGGGTATCGAATGGGTACTGGGGCTCCTTCTGTTACATGACCATAGAGCTGGGCACAATAGGCGCTTAGAACTGATGGAGACATGTAGGTCTCCTGGAGCACCCCATGTTAACTATGTGTGTTGACATGAACCTGTGTGTGTGTGTGTGTGTGTGTGTGTGTGTGTGTTTGAACATGATCTGCTCCATGGCCCAGCCCTGAGAGGAGCAAGTGTAAGTGATCGTCCTAGACATACAGGCTGAGGGATTAAGCATTCATGAAGTCAAACTAGCAGACAGAAAAGCTGAAAGTCTATTTATGTCTGATGCAGCCAGAAAGTGAGCCATCTTGTCAGTTCATTCACTGGAGAACTCCAGCTCCAGCTAACTGAAATATTAGCTCTTACTTTAGAATAGAGGTTTGTTGTTAAATTATAGAGACTTACTTGGATTGTTTTTACCTTTTACTCAAATTAGTGGATACACTCAAAGATAGAAAGGGGTTTTATCATAATGGGAAATGTATTTTTTAAGAGTTCAGGAGTAGATAGTTTAGTAGACAGTAGATAGGTTTAATACTTTTCAAATGTTGTCAGCATTTGAATTTTTTGTCAGTCCTTTTTTGTCAGTTTTTGGGCTTAGCGCTATTGGCTGTGAAATGTAAACTTTGGGAGCGTTTAATCTCTGCCCTTATGCAAGCATGCCCTTGTAAGGGGGAACATTCCATGTAGCTGTGCATTGGTTTACACTGGCCACGGCATGGATCCTGTAAGACAAACAGCGGCAGCCTGTGTTTTGTTGGGAGCCGGCCCAGCAGAAGAGCCACCGCAGCGGCCATGAGGCAGAAGTAACAGCTGAACAATCGTGTCCCATTCACCGGCAGCCTGTTTTACCTCCGTCAGCGCAACCAGCGCTCTCCTTCCCTTCTGTTTAGGAGTACATGCTGTCCAGTCCCCAGCAGACCCCTCCACCAGCATACACCATCACTATTAGATGCGTTAGGACTGTGTGTGTCTGTGTGTGTGTGTGTGTGTGTGTGTGTGTGTGTGTGTGTGTGTGTGTGTGTGTGTTTTTATGTGTGTCCCTCTTGCAGGAGAGAAGTAGCCATCTCGTGTACATTACACGGTGTAGCTGTGGTCTTGGGTCGTGACTCAATGACCAGCGCAGTGATTTATTGCTGAGTGATTTAGAGTATTGAGTAGCATGTAGAGTGGAGTTGGGCTCAGAGTTGATGTGTGCACTGATTTAGGAACAGTGGAGCTGTGTTTCATCTCTGCTCTTCACAGTGGCCTGGGGACTCCAGGGTGAGATCTCCCTATTGTTTGCTTAACAAGGCTATTGAAAGGAGGGGGAGTATCTCTCCTCTTTCCCTCCCTCTCTCCCTCCCTTGTTCCCTCCCTCCCTCCACCCCTCACTCTCTCCCTCTCTCTTTTGAGCTCAGTTACTCAGGGCCATGCGATCACAGACACAGGCTGCAGGCCCGTAGTCCGCAGGAACACGCAGCCCACACACACTATCTCTCTCTTACACACACACACACACACGCACACACACACAACCTTCCCTCATTCCTGAGGCTTCTTTAGCCGGAGGAGGAGGTGGAGGGAGATCTCTCGGCGATGGAGGTAGTACAGCAGCCTCTTCATTCTCTCACCCAGTTTGGACTAGTGTCAGACATGGCGTCCTCCACTCCAGGTAAGAACACACCACTGCTGGACTTAGGCCTTAGGCTTGCCTTATTGATTGGGTTGATCTTGAGATTGTCTGTGTCTGAAAAAGACTAGTCACATGTCCTGTTTGTGTAATAGCTGTGTCCTTCATTATTTGCTAATGTGGAGAGCTTTTGACAGAGATGCAGCCAATTGGCATCTTCTCTTGTGTAGTCCTTCAGTATTTTGTTGTTGATAGGGGTTTGTCTGCATGTAGCTAGATGCAGGTTTGTCAGTTGACAGAAATGCTGTTTGGAAGACAAATGATGCCAAGTAAGCAGCCATAGGCTGTGTGGTTTAGCTGGGGTAAAGGCAGGACAGCTTACCCAGTGGCCCTGTTCTGTTCTGAGGACAGGACAGGTATTTATGACTCTCCACTTCTGAGAAAACTCCCAGACCCCCATTAGCCTCTGTGCTCAAACTCAGCTTGTTATAGCATGTGCTACTGCCAGGTGACATTCTCTTTCTCTCTCTCTCTCTCACACACACACACACACACAAATTGAACCAGACATACTGATTGACAGACAGATTCAGACATGCTCATTTACAATCTGATTGTGAGCATACATGTGCTGGTATAAGCTCTAACACACACATTAATCTGATCAGAGGGATTTTGATTATATTTGCATTGAATACAGTACATACACGTGTCCATAGCAGGGGGAACCTAGACTGTGTCTGAAGTGTCTAGGAAGTGGAACATGTGTTTTGTCTATTTAGGGCAAACAATACTTAGCAGTGACTAATTGTCCCTTTTCCTGCCAGAAACCGCAGCTTCCTCCCGAAGTGGCAAATGTTTGAATTAAGGTCCAGTTACATGCAGAAGAGCACAACAGTTGCCTCAAGAAAGATCTTGAGACTGATTTGATATCTTTTGCAGATATTAGGAGGATTTGAGATAGCATACTGAATATTTTAACATCAGTGAAGAGGCCTAAAGAAGCAAGCACATAGTATATGTTGAAAGTTATTCAGAATGCTTCAGGAAGTCATACATTTGAGGGCAAAAAGTGGACCCTTTAAAAGGCTTGGATCTTAGCAGTCAATTACAGAACAGGAGAGCTCTTTGTTGTTTTCCACCTGGTTCACTTCTAATAGAGACCTGGTCACTTATTAAGCACAGTGGAACACATCTGATCTCTAACACACACACACACACACACACACACACACACACATACATACATTCACACCGGTATGCAAGGTGAGCAGAACAAGCCTGAGGCAATGGTCAATGGTTGTAGAAAGCTGTTGAAGTGGACAGCTAGAGTTCTCTGTAATTGAGCTGTCACATATAGCTGTATAGTTTCTCCAGCATTGTCACAGTGGTGGATTTTCTAATCAAGGATGCACAAGGGAATGAAATGGTGCTTCATTATGGAGCTGAACTGTACTGGAGGTGATCTTTGTGTGAGACCTTGTTAGGTTTGGCTTCAAATGTGGTAAGTGTCTACCACTGAGGGGCTGGAGGTGCTGAAAGTACTCGATGCCTGGTTTGCTTTTGGTGTCTTCGCTGAAGGTACTTTGGGTTGGCCCTAGCCACACACCACCCGCCACGATGGGCATTTTTACAGAAATACCTCGAAGACGTTCCACAGGTCTCCATGGCAACAGAGCATTCTTAGGCTGAAAGGGGGCAAGGCAGGATGGGACATTTGTTTTACGCCCCTCCCTGGGCTAAACCCTGGAGAAAAGGGCACGGCAGGCAGCATAGGACAGCTCCCACTGCCTCCATAATCCCAGTCCTTTAGAAGGGATTTGTGCCCTGGCCTCAACCTCATGTTTGCACTCCTTGGCTCTCCTCTGAACTCCATGAGCCTTCAACCCTCCACTCTCTTTCTCTCTCTTTCCACTCCACCTCCCCACATGTAGCATTGCATGGCTACATTACCTGCTCAGTGCTCCAGCCCTTTGATTGGCAGTGGGTTTTGACAGGATTACTGCTCATAAACAATGGCATCTTATCTCTTAGGCCCAGCAGGTGGGATTGAATGCACTCCTGCCCCCAGCCCCCTGCTCTTGTCAATGGGGTCATGCTCCACTACCTGGCCTGCTTCTGAGAGTTAGCCTTTAATGGCCAATCTGCTGCTTTATGGTTCAGCTTGATGGGGGTGGGCGTGCAGTCCTGATGGCTCTCACCTCTGGATAAGGGCTGCTCATTGTCACAATCATTTTTGTTCTTTTAAGGGCCTGTTTTCACCTCTCTCAAAGCACTGACTCATTCCGCTGGCTGATTGCTTGGCATTAGTCGATTTTAATTCTAGTTTTATGCGAGCTCCCAAACATATGGTCCTAATATTACAGGACGGCTCCATTAGACAGCTGCAGGAGTACCACGACAGCATATCCATCATGTTCCACACCATTTCACAATGTATTTATCTCAATCCCTCCGCTCTCATTTATCACTGTGTTCTGTGTGGGCAGGAGGTGGTCCGGTGCTGGGACTGCAAGCTTGGCTAAGTTCAGTGCTGATCTCTGGTTTATTAATCCAGTTTAGAATGCATCCAGCCATATTCCTGTCCTCCATCAGTTCAAGAAGCTGTCGGTGGCCATCTGATGGCGCATTCATCACCAGGCTGGCTGTTTTGTCTTTCTCCATAAAGCCGAGGCAGCCAAAGCACCACTGTTTATACATGCACTTTTTAACAGCGCCTGACACCAATGTTGAGTGCAGAGATACCTTGCTAGGGTGGAAAGTTCGCCCCCAGTCTGGCTCTAGACTCGTGTAGTTTTACAGGGGACATGGACAGCTTTGTGGCTTTAACAGTATATTGTATGTCATGCTTATTAGCATCCCAGCACAAGAAAGGCCTGTATTGTGTTCTCTCCCCTCAAGCCTCTGCTGACTCCTAGTTAGAGTCTTAGCCAATGCATGGCACCGCATTCATACTCAATGCTCTTTGTACTGGGTAACCCCGTCTCTTTCCTCTGCGTCTTTCACCTTTTCCTCTGATACCTTCCAGCTTTCAGCACTATGTAGGTCTGTCTCCTTGGGTGACACTTCTCATACTTTGTTCCATTCTTCTTTCTTTGAGGAGATGTTTCATAGTGCCCCACAAACCTCCTTGTTGTCCTGAGCACCAATTGTGCTCTGTGCCTGTCTGAGGTGAAAACAGCTCAGGGAGCCTGCAGGTTCTGCTATGAAGCATTCAAGGCACATTAGTCTTTGCTGTTCATTTATTTGTTTTGTTTTGTGTTTTGTTTTGTTTACTGCCTGCACATCCCATGGGCTTAGCCAACCATTGTCAGGCCAGTGTGCATTTCAAATGAGGCCAGAAAAGTGACTAAGCACCCTGGGAGCAGCAGACAGAGAGGGGGTGCCCAGTAAACAGCCAGGCCCATTCCTTCGCCATGGCAACAGCAGCACAGGCCCACAGCCCATCAGGTCATCAGGATGCGCTGGTGGAGAATCTGCTCCAGGACTACAGGGCTTCACCATAACAACAGCATGTTTTCAAAACAGTGCTTTGATTTCTGTAGTGTTTTTAAACATGTAGTTTAGCCTCCATAAGACAACAACAACTTTGAGAACTACATCATCCACATGCATTTGTACAAACAAGTTGTCAGAATGGAGTCATTTTAGACTGAATTGTCAAGGAATAAAAATGTGACTAAATAAAATTTGAGCCATATTGTTTTTAAAATGTATTATCCTCTCTATATAATGGTGTAAGGATTGTATTTTCAAAAGAATACTGGTCATGATGCCAAATTCAAAATGCAACAAAACATTTTCCAGTAAAACCCTTGTGTAATCTCTAGGATTGGGGGAGGTGGGTAGCCCTATCCTCTGATAAGACATGCTGGCCTTTGAGCGTCCCAATACACGCTGGTCCTCTCCACCCTCTGGACACATGTCTGCATATCTACTGCCCTCATGTAGGCCTGTTTATCCTGCAGTCTCACAGAGATATTAGGACAGAGGTGAAGGATAAGTCAGACGGACATACTTCCATTGGATTTTTGTTGATTTGGAAAAGCATGCGTGTGTTTGTGTGTGTGTATGTGCGTGCGTGTAAGGGAGAGAGAGAGACTCGGCTGCTGTGTGCATGTTTGTATACACTCCACTTGGAAAACTGGAGTAAGCAGGAAAACCTGAGAAGCAAGGCCCCAGGATTGCTGGATTGGGCTTGAGTGGAGAGGAGAGGCTGTCTAGTGCCGCTGCTCTGAACCCCCACCCCACCACCACCACTGTTTCCCAGCCACTGATACACATCAACAGTCAAACTGGTCTTGGAAATAGTGGCCTCAGGCTATGGCTTGTTCTGCTTATACCAGCTTGTTTTGCTTATACTGCGAAAGTGTCTGCATGTGTTTGTATGTGAGGACAGACGAAGGGGCTTATTTGTGTGTAAGAGATGAGAAAGACACACATAGTGGCCAACAGAGACGGGAAAGAGAGAGAGTTTCCCCACAGGCAGTTTGACTTTAATAAAGACAAAACACTGAGGAGCCTGCTTGTTGGAATCACAGGATGTTTGCATGACAATCCGCCCAAATACTGTGCGTTGAGAAACCGCTGAGAAGCACTTGTGGAGCTGATCTTAAATGACCATGTGGATTAGAAGAGTCTGTTTGCAATTCCAGCCCATTTAGTTCACCACACCAACAAGTGGGCATTACTCCTCTAAAGCCATGATCTTGAATGCTCTATTCAGAGTGCAATGAGGTGTGCATGGAGTCATTGTGAGTGTTTATGAGTGGGTCTCCTTGACACCCTCTGTCTGACATACCCACATTCTGAGGCAGCTGCTCAGGCAGCCTATGAGTGATATCTGTGGCCACGTGCAGGAGGTCAGCGGGAGATAGTGTGCGTGTGTGTGTGCTCTAGTTTGGGTCTTGGGCGAAAGGAGGGACTGGCCCTGTTTCCAACGGTTAGTTGTTCAGGACATCCTGGGGAAGGGGCTGTGAGGAGCGACGTGCAGACAACAGGACATGGATGGAATGTTGCATGCATGAGTGGGCAGAGAGTCAGGGGGCCTTGTCACCCTTGTGATTCAGAAGGGGGTGTTCTGTGTGTGTGTGTGTGTGAGCTAGGTCAAGATCACTATAGGCAGAGCACAATAGGCCTTTTCATGATCTGAGACACCAAAAACTGAGTCACTCAGTTTATGCATCGCACTGGCTGCCAGAAATATTCCTTTTTAATTCGTGAATTCACCTCCTCCTTCGCAAAAGGGCTCAGCACACTCTGTCTGGTTAACCTGTATCGTCACAAATAGTCCCGTTTGTCCATTTAGTTGTGGAGGTTAGGAAGTTATGACTTGCAAACGCAGTGAGTGAAAGTAGTTGTAAGATGTGGGCTATATTATAAACAGATACACAGAAATAGTGTGAAAAACAGTGTGAAACCAGTGTGCACAGCCAAAACTGTAAAGCGCTTGCCTTGATCTGGCGAAGTGTTTTAAAGCTCACAGCTCCGGAGGGGAGGGGCAGAGAGGAGCGGCAAATCCATTGTCTGGCAGCCGGTCCGCGTAACCGCTTCAGCCGGGAGGGAGAGCGGGCTGTGAGGGTGCATTTCGGCAAGAGTGAGTGCTGCAGCGGGGATAACATACCCGTTTTTCGCAGCCGAGACCATCTGCATCACATGTGACAGTATCTTAGCGGAGTGCTTACGGTGAGTATGTAATTCAGTGGCGTATTCATTTACTTCTTAGTTTTGTTTTTATGACTTTTAGTTTTGTCTTTACCTGGAAAGGGGAAGACAGGTTGTTTCACACTTGTTTTTAGGACAGAGCATGTTATGGCAGGAGGATTGTTCGGGGTATTGAAACATTTTATTTGGTCGCGCGTTAGAATTGTTTTTTGATTTATCGTAAGGTACGAATATGGAGTCGTTACATTTTTACTAAAGTGAGTAACGAATCCAGATATAGATTCTAAATGTTTAGCTCTGCTGTATGGTATAAAAATGATGAATGTATTTTCATCACGGCTTACCCTAGGCTACTCTCATTTATTTGATTTAAAGTAAGTGAATGAATGAATGGATCGATATGGCTTAAGTAGCCTACTACGCCTTGAGCAGGCGCAAGATCATTGGCATGTGTGTTTTGATAAACACTCGGAGGGTTGTGTATACAGTAATCCGTAATGCTGTTGATCTAACTCGTAGACTACTGTTTACACCCTCATGTCATGTTCTGTAAATGATCCTGGGCAAACTGTTTTGACCTGTCAGAAACACACACCAAACACTGCCATTAGATCACTCTAGATTCATGGATGAATAGACATGTCACGCAGAGATTATTGGGTCACCTATAAAATCTGAGCTGTAAATAATTTTTTATGGTTCATAAACTGTGGCAAGTGCTGTTGTATAGAACAATTCAGAATCATTTATAGGACTGTTAGGGTGGCAGTATCATATCATGTTGTTATATTGCATGAATCAATTTAGTGTTCCCAATTTCTTGTAAGATAAGAATGAACAACATGTATGTTAAGTTTAAAATGTTTGTAGTGGAATTGTATGCATAGTTTTTGCATGTATTGCGTTTAAAAAAAAAAGTAGTCTCATACGTTGGGGAATAAATCAGTGTGTAGGGCTGGTTAGATGTGTAATGAATGGTTTGTTGTTGAGAGGTAGTCAATGAGAGCCTGGAAGTGGGCGGTGAGGTGGCCACAACATGATGTCAAAGGGAACTAATGATTTTTTGGGAAGATGGATGAGACTTGAGAGAGAACCAGGTGGTACCAGAGAGATCAAGGGCAGACTGGACCAGTCAAGAGTGTCCCCTTCACCATGCCCTCTGGGCCCAGCGCATACAGGCGGTGGACTGTGGGAGCTGTCAACCTGAGTAGTGGTTAGAAATCTATCCAGGAGATTTTCCAAGCTGCAAGGTTTTTTTTTTAAGCAGTCCTTTGCCATTTTACGCAGACTGAAGCGATTTATCACCTTGTTGATGCGTTGTTGCAAGCTCACCAGGTGCAAAAGATTACAATACTCCAAAGCTCAGAGAGTCACCCTGGGTCTTTGTAAGATGTTCAAGTCTTTAGAGCCCATACAGATTCCCAGTGGTTAATCTGATAACTAAGACTGTAGTTGTCCTATTTGCTTAGAGGGCTCCCCCAGCACAGCAGGGCTTCACCCTAAAACTAACATCATCCTAGTTGACCCCATGGGATCTAAGGAGCAGCCATGCTTGACTAGTCATCTTGGGTTAAAGAGAGACGGGATTGCATGGAGGGGGTGATCATCCCGTGTCTGGAGTGCTTAGCAGAGAGGGAACTGGAGAACGCAGTCAAAACAGCCTCTAATCCCGTTGGATTTCGGCTTTTCATGTGAGGAGCCAGTGCTGATGTGCCCCCAGGGCCTCTCCCCCCTTCAGGTCCTCAGCAGATCATCTGATGAGCGAGACAGTGAGACTAATAAGCAGCTGTTGATGGCTCTCCTCAATCCTGCCATTGTCAGACCACAACACAGCCTGCATCTGGAACAGACTCTGGGACCGATAGAATGGCAACCCCCTTACTCACCCAGCATGGAAATGACAGATAGCATTTTTCTAAATTGAGGGTAACGCTTTATTTTTCCAGCCCATTTTGCTTTAGTTATGAGATCTCAAGTAGGTTGAAAACCACTTGAAAATATTTTTAAAATATTTAGTCTGAATGGAAATGGTCTGTTGGATAATGTTTGGATAAAGGGATTTCTTCTAGTGGCATTGTTACTTGGTAAATCATTTTGGTAGAAAGACTTGCTGTTTTAGTGGCAAGATTCAAATCAGAAGAACGAGAGATGTTTGGTTATTTTACCTTTTAAAGCTCTGCATTTAGATACTTGGTGTCATACTAACCCATATCACAAGTCAGTGAACCGCTGTTATCTTACTGTCGTATGTTGAAAATCAGGGCTCCTAAGATCACAGGCACCTAGAATTGGAAAGCATAAATTAATATTTACCAAACTGAGTTGTTAATTAGTGACATGCTAACATGGAAACCCATGCGAATGACCATTTATTTTCTGTGCTTCTTGGAATAATTATGCCTGTGTAGTCACACAACACACACATTAGGGAAGTGCATATTTTCTTGTCCAAATAACAACAGCTGCTCATCCATGACTTAGTGTCCTCCCATGTTACTCCTTATCAAAGCAGATAAACCACCCAATTGATTTAGCAGCTCCCGCAGTTTGTTTACCCAACCTGTGCTCTGTGTGTCTCGGCCTGCCTTTGATGTCACTGCTGTCTTGTTAGCCATCAGCACAGTTGCTCAGGAGACAGATGTGGATAGTGGAGACATGAGGATCCATGTGGAGGAGCTCGTTAGTTGTGTTTACCAGGAAATAAATAGACAGTGCTGGAGGAACACGCACACACAACCCAGCATGCATTTGGGATGTTCATCTTGTGCCTAACCCCCCCCCCCCCCCCCCCCCCAACAGGTGATTTGTTTTGTAGTGTGTGTATAGTGTGTGTGTGTCTGTGTCTGTGTCTGGGGACGTATTTGTGTGAATGTCAGTGTTTATCAGATGAAAAGGTTCAGAAAGAGGAGAAAAGTGAGATGAGATAAGATGGTCTGCCCCGTCCCCTCGCTGTCCCACTCCTGTGAGACGTCCTCTTCTCAGCTTCTCAGCTTCAGAGTCTTTATGTGTTTATTCTCTCAACTGCCGGTGGCACCATCTGTTGTATTTAGAGTGATCATCTCATTCGCTCTTAATCATACCCCTCACCTGTCACTGGGCTGCCTCAGTCACCATAATGCTATTTAGCATTTGTGATGCCACGTCTCAGTACAATGCTGTGTGATTGGCTGCTTTTGCCCTCACACATCCCCATTGCAGGGCAGCGTCTTCAGCAAACCATGAAGCTTTAGGTCTTCTGCTCTTCTTTGGGGTTATTACTGGTTATTGTGTGTTTTTGTAGCCACCCAAGTGCATGAAAACAAGTGTGTTCTACTGAATGCCTAGCAGCTGCTCTGTCTCCCAGCAGTCTATAAATACATCTTTAATGGCCGACACGCTGATCTCAGAGCAGACTAAATCAATGAGAAGGATAGAGAACACTCTCAGGAGAGCGTGGCAGAGATGTCGAGCTTATAGTCATGAATAATTTAACCACTGCGTGTAATCATTTTGCCATTGCCTATCGTGTGTGTGTGTGGTGTGTGTGTGTGTGTGTGGGGGGGGGGGGCATCCCTCCCTCAGCAGTGTGAGCTCTCTGGAGGGCCACTGACACTTAGTGGACTACTTGTGTGGAATGAAAACATCCTCTTTGTCACAGTAACCCCTCTCATTAGGTCTGATAATGGGGCTTTTTTCTGCAATATGTTCTGCCCTTTTCTGTCCTTTTCACCCCTGATCACTCAGTGTGTGTGTGTGTGTGCGTGTGCGTGCGTGCATGCGTAGTGTGTGTGTGCACAGCCGCGTGTGTGTGTGTGTGTGCGTGCGTGGGTGTGTATGTGTTTGTGTGATATCACAATGGCATGCTGAACCTCTGAAATTGACCTCGGTCCCCCTCTGTAAAGCCTCCTGTCAGAGCAGTGGCTGTTGAGTTGCTGAAAGATGAATCCTGGGGAGATGGTGCTGGTGTGTGTGTGTTTTTTTGGGGGGGGATGTGCCTCGGCACCTGAAGCCCTGGCAGCAGACAACTAATTGGCTGATGTGATCATCTCTCAGATAGCCAGGCACTGCTAGGGGCTCAACACCATAAATCTGTTTTGTCTGCAGGCTTGAGCTCTTCCTTGGCACCTCCCTCTCATACTCTCTTTCTCTCTCTCTTTCCTTCTCTCGCTCTCTCTTTCCCTCCCTCTCTCTCTCTCGCCCTCTCTCTCCCTCTCTTGCTCTCTTACTCCCCTCCGCTCCCTCTCTCTATCTCTACACCTCCAGTCATGCTGGGGTGTAAATATCCCCCGTCAGACGTGTGGTAATAACAGGTTGTGAGGGCCACCCTGGGTGTTTATGGCACACAAGCATTTACTGCTGCTGACCTTGTTATTACAGCCAAACCCAATTTGCTGATAGCACAGAAATCTGTGTGGAGATCTCAGTGCTGTGCTGGTCAGGTGAATGGACCAGAGAGGGCTTGTGCTTGGGGTGTTAGTCGAACCGCTGGGTATTTGAAGTTGGTAGACCACTGCTGATATGTCCTATAATTCAATTTCTTTGCAGGGGGCGACAGGGAGCGGATGACAGCCAACCATGAGACATATCTCCTTATGGCCAGCACCCAGAATGACATGGAGGATTGGGTGAAGTCTATCCGCAGGGTCATATGGGCCCCCTTTGGGGGAGGTGAGTACGCAGGGTTAAACAAAGATTTTTTTTTTAGCCGTAAACGGGCTTCAGTTAAGCAAAGATTTATTTATTTTTAAACAGGCTGGAGATGTCAACACTCCTTTCTTTTTTTCTTTTACTTTCACAAATTCCACATGTGTGTGATCAGAGACAATGCAAGAGTAGAGTAGTATGTAAAAGTAGTATGTAAAAGTAGTACGTAAATGTGCACTTTTTTGTGGACCTTCTTGACTTTTTGCTTGTGGCCAACTAATAGAGTGTAGTTCCTTACTGATGATGTTGAGAGCGTACTCCCAGTGGGCGGTGTTGTCTGTGGGGAAGGGAGGGGTGGGGGGAGCTCAGGGTGGCTGTGGATGAGGGATGAATGTGCTATGGACACAGCCTGAAGGGAGCTGGGCCTCACTGTTTGTGAAGCTGCAGGTTTTGACACAGATTGCTGCTGACTGCTCCTCAAAAGACACCATGGTTTGACATGGTGGGCGGGGTGCTCACTAAGCTCCCCCTGCTGAACACACAGGCTGCACTGGCCTCATTCTCTGGGTGCTGCGTGCATGCTGACATATCGGATGACGGGTGTCATGCAGTGGGACTTTGCTGAACAATCAGTGCCCTGGAGCCTTATTAAAATTAGGAGTGTGGCTCAGCTGAGATGGAAGGAGAGAAGGAGAGAGGCGTCGTCAAACAAACCCCCCTTTTTTTGTCTAAGAATAACCTTCTAGCTCTTCATGACTAATAAAAAAGCAGCTGTCCATCCAGCTTAAGAGTGGTGGAATTTCTCTTCTTCCTGCTTTTGGTCATGCTGCCTTTTCCCCTGACCTAGTAAGTAGAGCCACAGCCACAGCTCCAGTCCCAGCTCTCGCTGCCCATTCCAGACAGACAGACAGACAGACGGACATGGCTCAGGGCACTCTTAGAGCTCTGAAGCACACGCTTTAGGCTGGGACACATTTGAGGGGAGTGCGAAGGCCGCGTGAAATTAGAACCCTTTACCACACAGCCTTTATCACCAACATTCCAGACCATCACTATACAAAGTGCTATGTGTGCGTGTGTGTGTTTGTGTGTGTGGTGCAAGAAGACTTTCTCAAACAGAGTTTCACTAAGGTGTATCTTAAAGCCAACAAGACGCCTGAGGGTTTTTTCCTTTTGCGCTGAAAGTGAAGTTCCACTGACCTGTCCTCAGGTCAAAGGCCACCCCTGAGTCAGCAGCAGACAATAACTCAGGTCTCCAGTTTCCATTGTGCTGTAGGGCCACCCAGCCTCTGCACACCTGTGGCTCTCTGTCCTCACTGCACCCCCACCCCCACCCCCTCCGCTCATCTCCTCCCCATTTGGCCTCAGATTCCCAGCCTGCAGCCACATCACCATCACCCACTCAGCCACACAGCCCTCTACTGATCACATGAACACGCAGCCCTCTACTGATCACATGAACATGCAGCCCTCTACTGATCACATGAACACGCAGCCCTCTACTGATCACACAAACATGGAGGCTCTCCACTTTATTACATTCATTTTATTCATTGCCACCCAATGACAAGTTGTTGAAAGGTATTTGAATAAGTGATTTTCTCTGGTGTTTTTTGTTCTTATGCGTCTCTCCTTCGTGCTTATTTATTTATTTATTTAGTTGTGGTTGTTGTTCCTTGGACTGTGCTGACCTTTACAAAAAGACTTCCTGGTTGTTAATTGAGTATTGACAAGTTTTTGAAGTTGCCTCTGTCGATAGCATAGACTGAGGAACGTTTCGCTTCCAAAGCGCACAATGGAATGTTCTAAGCCCTCCAATGCTCTCGCACCCTTTCTCTGACTTCACCTTGAGCAGAATGTCAGTCCACTGTAGCGTTAGCTCTGGGCTGTCGCCTGCTATCTTCCTGCCTTAAATTTGCTGCTGTTGACATTTCTAATCTTTTCAAGGAAATAGGCAAATATTACATGCTGTAGTGTTGACCCTGTGGACAGAGCAATTCAAGCATCCAGTGGATTATGGAGAGATGTGATTGGCAGCCTTCATTTATTGGTACCTGGTTTTTATTTTGGGGTGCTGACAGTATTATTGAACTTATAAAGGAAATATGACCTTATAAAGTAAATATGATCTTATGCTTATTATCAGGAGTGGAAAGAAGAAGTAGAAGTAGAAGTAGAAGTGCGGTTACATTATTGAGATATGACTGAAGCACAAGTAAAAGCATTGCTGTTGAAAACTACTCCTGCAGTGATCCAGTACTGGATAATGAGATTTTAACAGAACTACAACCTGTGAATTTCATGGCTTTGCATTCAGCCAACAGTTTCCACAATTGCTGCTTTGACAAAACACCGAAAAATTTCTGGTCCCCAAAAAAGCTACTTAATGACAGTCATTTAAGTGGTGGTAATTTGCTCCTTATTATAGATGAAGTGCTGTTATTGTTTACTATTTGCAGCATGTTGGTGGTTGTGCTTGCCCTGCTACTAAGAATATGTGACGTATATTTTGAAGCCAGAGACAGGAATGGTTGAACACTTGACTGTGGCTATTCTGAAGGGAGCACTGTGCCTTGGATTTACTGTTCACCCCAAATGGCTCCACTATGAGTTGGGGGGGTTATAGCCAACTTGAGAGGAGCAACATCAAATGGGAACTCTGCAGGCTTAAGGGCTTTGCCAACATCCGCCTGGAGTAGTAGGGGCTTGGCTTAGCCATAACCTTTACACGATACCACAGGGTCAAATCATGCTACTGAGCTCTGGCCTGACAGACCTCCAGCTCTCCCTCCTCCTCCTCCTCCTCCTCCTTCTCCTTCTCCTCCTCCTCCATCTCCCTCCCTCTCTTCCTCCTCCTCCTGCCTCCTCTCAACAAAACCTCAGAACACGCCTGCCAGTTTTTTCCTCTCTCTGCCTCTCAAGCCCACAGTCTAGACGAGCTTTCACAGATTAGAGGTGTGAGTTATGTGAGTATGTATGTGAGGAAAGTTTTGCCTTCGCTCTCGCTTCTGAGAGGAGCAGAAGATTGGAGAAGATGGTCCCCTGGAACTGATAAGGACTGAGGCCAATGCTCATCGCAGTCTCAGACAGGGACAGAGAGACCAACATGACAAAGCTAGGACATTATCCAGTGCCTTTCTATCCTTTGCCTAGCCCAGACTGTTTGTAGGTCAGCTGGACTCAGAGGAATTTAGAGGCCACGTCTGAATTTTAGGTAGAGTGACTCATCATCAGACCCCAACCTGACCATTGGCTGAATCTCAACTGGCCCGAACTGAGAACATTTTCTTGTTGGGACTACTTGAAGATTTTTTTTGAAGGCTGGGAAATGTTTGCTTTCATTTGGTCCATTTAACATAGTTAGTTTACAACACAGGCACAGGATATGAGCTACATTTTGAGTGCTGAGAACAGACACCTGCAGTTCAGCAAAATAGCAAAAGAGTTTCTGTCTGCACATCCCCTTCTCAGATTGCCTTTGGAATGTTTACCGAAGTGCGAGATCTGCAAGATCTGCTTGAACGAACTTGGAAACATAAAAGTGCAGCCAGGTCCCGGGACGCCTCTGAGACACGGAGAGCAGAAGACATTCCCGGCCTAAGATTGCTCTCCAGAGTGTCTGTGATGTTGCTGCTGTCATTCTGGCGCATTCCACAGGGACCACTCAAGAGATCTGCAGAAGGCAGCTGCCCAAGCCTTGGCTAAGTGACTGTGGCTGCTGGTGGATGTGTTTGTCACCGCTTCCTGCCTGGGCCACATCCTGAGAGGTCTGGAGCATCACTCAGGAGACCAGAGATTCAGGCTAGAAGATGCTGGAACGCAGAGAGTTCCGGACCAGCGTCTCCAGCACTCTGGCGTATCAGAACTTTATCAATCGGAGGATCTATCAGAAATTCCGAAGTTGTGTGGGCTACAGACGGGGTGAGTTTCATCAGGAGGGTGGTGAAAATAATTAGTGAAACAAAAACACCTTTAAATGGGAGCAGGGTGTCAGTGTGTTCAGTGGAAGCTATGCAGGTACTGCACAAGAGGAATACTTGAGTGGAGTAACAAACCACATAGATGGCTGTCGGCATGAGACGCATTTTTGACTCAGCCCATCCCTGAGGCTTATTTGGATTTGTACCATATCGTACCACATGTGCGCTGTTTGTCTGTGTCCGAGAAGCGGAAAGTTATGTAGATCCCAAGCTTGCAGGAAGGCTGCCTTAATCCCTTCTTGTATGCCAGCCACATGAGCCCCCCAAAATGGGAATCATACCCCCCCACCCACACCCTCTCTGGGGCCTGTTTGAACGGACTGACACAGACAAAAGGAGAGAGGGGGGGAAACAGAGGGTTGAAGCAGGAAGTCAGATTGTAATCGGGTCTCGCTCCTCAAGCCGACTGCACACCCACACACACACACTCACACACACACGCACACATTCTCCAGCCCAGTGCTCTGAAACACGGCAGAGTGGGAAAACGTCAAATGGCCTTTGGATTTAGATCAGAAAGTCAGACCCCCTTATCCGCACTCTGTTCACTTTGATGTTCCTCGGAAAAGAAATGTTTTTTTCTCCTCACGGTCACAGTTTCCCCCCTCCAGTCGGCATGCAGTTACAAGGAAGAGTCTTTCTGCCTGATTTCACTCTAATCCCAAGGAAGAGTCTGTCTGCCTGATTTCACACTAATCCCAAAGCTCAGAGTGGAGGAGAGTTGTGGAGTGGTCAGTGCTACAGCTCATTAGGTTACTAGTCAGTGTGGAGTGGATGTGCTCATCCTCAACTGCGGTCAATCACTGAATGAGCTTCCATGAATGAGCTTGACCATTAGCCTCATAGTAAATATCCTAAGACTGTCTGTTGTGTGGACTATAGTATATCATGTTATTGTGTGTCTCATTTCACTGTATGTCAGCAGTAAATCACCTGAAGAAATGCCTAGATGGGATTGACTTGTCAAGGAATGCTAATTCAGTTTTATTACATTCAGTAATCCCATGGCATTGGCTTTGCAGCTATTGTTTCTCAGCCTAGAAAATTAAGGATTTACTAAGGATTTACCTAGACTATGTTTCACAGTATAAGTGTTGCGATTCAAATCCAGTTGGTTTGCCCTAGGAGTCACAATGTGTCACACACTCCCCACCCTCCTTGTTGATGTGGTGTGTGTGTGTGTATATGTTAATTATCTTGCCTGTCTTCGTGTGAACATTAATCAAGTACTAACAGGCAAACCATATTAACTTATTTGACTGCATGTTAGGATTTGTGGAATTAATAGAAATGTATTACTACTGATGGATACAGTTAATTATGCCCCTGCACCTGTTTTTGTAGCAGTTCCCGATCATCACCCACATATTTCTCAATTTCCTGTACTTCATCATAGTAAAGTAGGTCAAATCTGTACTTTTTGTTACTTTGAACCTCTTGATGAAGTTGCTGAGGCAGTTTTCATCTTGTCAGAGCGGCTAGGTACATCTGTTTAGATTTGTACAGATATGATTATCCTCATAATTTTGTAAGCCTCTGCATTTCTGTGGAAGGCAGAGCTTTAATGCAATGAAAGGCTCTGTGTTGTTTACTGTGAGGATGCTTGTGTGTGTTTCAGGGATCTTTGGTCAGAAACTGGAGGAGACTGTGAAGTATGAGAGGCGCTACGGGAACAAGATGGCCCCCATGCTGGTGGAGCAGTGTGTGGACTTCATCCGCCAATGGGGGCTTCAGGAGGAGGGGCTCTTCCGCCTGCCCGGACAGGCCAACCTGGTCAAGGAGCTCCAGGATGCCTTCGACTGCGGAGAGAAGCCCTCGTTCGATTGGTTAGCCACTTCTCCTCACTCGCACACTCTCTCCTCATTAGCATGTGAGATGCAGCACTCGTCTAGTCACACAATTCCCCAAGACCTAATTCCTATTTATCCCAATCAAATTCCTCCTATTAATCCTATTGGGGAATAAATCATTGCTAATCCCAGTCTGAGAGGGACTAAGTCGCCAGTGGTGAGGGGATGGTAGGAGGAGAAGGAGAGGGGGATCACAGAAAAGTGAAAAGAGAGCACAACTCCACTCCTAAGATAAAGCTGAGTGGAAAGCCTCTTGGCTTTCCTAGAATTTTAACGCACTGCCAAAACTTGCTTGGTTCCCAGGGTATCACTGAGTTTGGATCTAATGATTAAGAGTACTCCCTCTTTTTCTTTCTCTCTCTCTCTCTCTCGCTCTGTCTGTGTGTGTGTGTGTGTATGTGTAAACACGTGTCTACTGTGTTCATTCACTTTGTTGAAATTTCAGCAGAGAGTATTGCTCTTCAGGTTCTAAACAAGCTATATTCAAAGGCCTCATCGTCCTTCATCTACAACATGGCTGATGAATGAACACTAAACAGCAAATCTACAGGGATGAGACTGCTGGCATGGATATCAATAACTAGATGTCTGAAGGCTGTGTGGCCGGCCCTCTCACAGGAGCTCATTTAGGCTTTTCATGAGTGCTTTTTTCAAACACCACACTTATTGATGCTCGTGTTCTACACTGGGGATTCACAGATTTGTCAGGCCTTTCTTGGCTTTGCATTAAACTTGGAGCGCTGTCTTACTGGCCAGAAATCAAGGCTGTGTTCAAGGTAGTTTCATTCAGAAGATCTGGTCACATATTTTTGCATGAATAAT
The DNA here is from genome assembly GCA_015244755.2 of Tenualosa ilisha. Lineage (NCBI taxonomy): Eukaryota > Metazoa > Chordata > Actinopteri > Clupeiformes > Clupeidae > Tenualosa > Tenualosa ilisha. The sequence continues at coordinate 2,637,434 of PYXC01001128.1, forward strand.
CATGAGAAGCAGTGTGAGTCAAAGAGATGAGCTGATGTAAGAAATTGAAAGTAAAGTGAGACTCAAGATGGATGGGTAATGGATGGATCAGGACAGATGAATAAAGTACCTATCTATCTATCTATCTATCTATCTATCTGTCCATCTGTCTATCTACAATTGGAGATGGATGGATGAAAAGTGAAAACAAGGCAGTCAGGGGAGAAAAGAAGAGAGAGTGTGAAACAAGGAGAGAGAAGGGAGAGAGAGAGAGTGTGTGTGTGTGTGTGTATGTGTAAGGAATGGTCTTACTCTGAGATGAGCTGATGCCAGTCAGTGCTCCGCTGCTGTGATATCCCCCATCCCCCATCTGATGACAAAGTGACTGGTGAGAGATGGGCTCCACGCCCTCCCGCCCTCTGGTTCCCCCCTAGGGCAGATAGGTGCTCATAAATCCCCAACTGTGAGGAGGCATCAGGCACACGGCTCGTCCATCACCACCCAGCCCTGTGTGATCCCATTTAGCCCTGGCCTGATTTAGGATCAGTTTACGGACAGCGATGTCCCTTATGGCAACTGATAGTCACACCTCCGACTGTCCCCGACGCCCCACTCACTCCACCTAAGTGCTCCATCTTCCTCCATCCCCACTCAGGCCTGACACTCTTTCTCTTGATCACATCATCCTTTCACATCAACACGCTCCACATTCTCTTCCTCCATCTCTCTTTGTCTTTTATTGACTCCCTTGTTATCTCTTTTCCACCCTCCCCTTCTTTATCTCTCTCTCTCTCTCTCTGCCTCTCTGCCTCTCTTTCTCTCTCTTTCTCCTTCTCCCTCTCTCCTCTGCAGTAACACAGATGTGCACACTGTGGCCTCCCTGCTGAAGCTTTACCTGAGGGAGCTGCCTGAGCCAGTTATCCCTTTCTCCAAATATGAAGAGTTCCTGGCCTGTACAAAGCTCTTCAGCAAAGACCAGGACACTGTGAGTGATCTTCCCCTACTGCAGAGCTGCAGACACCACCTACAGTCCTCTGGGCATTAGTGTGCACTGCCTCCAGATTTGGATGGCAACTGTTCAGTGTTCAGCTGTGGCAAAGATAGCTATACATAGAAGGACTCTGCAAGCTCCATTAAGTTTATTCTCCGCTGAAAACACACTCACACACAAGACACATATATACACATGGGCACACATAAGTGAAACAGATGTTATTAGGCGAGCATACTCCAACTTGTCACGTAGAGTTGGCCTCCCGGGGTTAAACTGTTCACTGTAAATAGAATCCCACAGAACAAACACAGCCAGTGTATTTGTGGCGTCGTCTCCCTACATTGGCCGCAATTGGGCGCCTTAAGCCAATCACTGCTGTAGCAACCCAGGAGACACTGTGCTATCTAATGGGTCTGGAGTCAGGGTTTTATGCAATCAATTCATCCCTTGAAAAATGGCCCTGCTGCTGCCGTCCTGTAAGGACAGTGTCGCGCCAGTGAAAGTGGGAGCCCCAGAGGGATAACGCTCATGGACTCAGACCCAACCTAAAGATGAATTTAGGGGAGGAGAGCTGATTAACCCCAGATTAGAATCGATCGTAGTGTCACCCGTGAAATTGACCTTCACTAAAAAGATAAACGATGTAGATATGGCTACACAAATGAACTGGATATACAATGCTTAAAGCCCATTAGCAATACGTACAGTTAGTGTTATTCATTTGTTTAATGCATTTAATTGATTCAGATGAAGCTTTTAAGCCTTTGATTAAATGTTTAGTTTTGAAATGAGCTGATGGAAAACGGGTCTGCTACTGGGCAAGATCCTCTGTGTTGCGTCTGTGTGACTGAAAATCATCTTTTGTCTTTTTGCCTTTGTGTGTCTGCAGGGAATGAAGGAACTAAAGAAACAAGTTGAAAGTCTACCTCCTGTGAATTACAATCTGCTCAAGTACATATGCAGGTACTCAGGACGCATCTGTTCAGGACAGACACAGAAGCTTTTTTTTAGGGGGGGGGATCAAGTTCTGTAACCATAAAAAAATTGATGTGCAACAATAGATTTGTCATTAGTGTGCTATTTTGTAAAAATATGTGCGGGTTCAAGTTTGTTCATTTTCCTCTTTTGTTTGTTGTCAGGTTCCTAGATGAAGTGCAGTCCTACTCTGGAGTGAATAAAATGAGTGTGCAAAACCTGGCAACTGTCTTTGGGCCAAATATTTTACGGCCAAAGATTGAGGACCCTGTGGCAATAATGGAAGGTAAGGTGCTCTGTTAAGGCACTTAAGTATTGATTACTCCATCAACATCAAAACTCCTTTGAGAAGGAACAGAATAAAAATGCATAATTTATGGACTGTTGTAAACAACCATACAAATGCATTGGCTTTCTAATGTCCCATATTAAATGCTGATGAAGTGTGTTCTGTCTGACGTTGAATGACAAAGAACAGGCCTAGAGCTTGGACTCTGGCACATGCATGAGTCAGTGCAGCTGTTGGGCTGTCTAGTTCTGTGCCTGATTGATAGAGCATGAAGGAGATGCAGTAATTAAAGCAACATTCCTACAGCTTGGAGTCAGATTGATCTGTCTCAGTGGAGCACTTGGACACCTTCAGAATATCCCTGAGCTGCTCTACCTGTGCCTGGCAGAGAGCAGCTGTGTGGGTTTGTGTCAGAGCTGTGAGGCTTAGCTGTCTTCTCTGTTTGTGTGTGTGTGTGTGTGTGTGTGTGTGTGTGTGTGTGTGTGTGTGTGCAGGTACTGTGCTGGTACAGCAGCTAATGGCGGTGCTGATTGGGCGGCATGACATACTGTTCCCGCGGGAGGAGGACAGTCCCACGGCGCTGGAGTTGTGCAACAACAACAACAACGAGCTGCGACGGCCCACTGCAGGACAGCTGCTCAACAAGGAGAACAACAACAGCCCCTCAGCCCACACCAACACCAACGCCAGCGCTCCCATCAGGCAGTGCACCTGGGAGACGCCTGAGTCCCCACAGCGTTCGCCGCTGGACAACGGCTCGCCACGCTCGGCCAGTCCCCGCAATGGCCTCACCTCGATGGGCCGTTTCGAACTGGCGCGCAGTCCGCCACCAGCCATCAAGAAGAACCCGGCCTTTAGCAAAGGTAGCGGCATCGTCACCAACGGCTCCTTCAGCTCGTCCTCCTCCTCCTCGGCCGAGATGACTGCCCAGGACAAGGGCCCCAACACACTCCTGCCCAGCTGCAGCTCCAGCCTCCAGCAGAGGCGCGCGGGCACCATCAAGACCACGGGCACCAAAATGGGCACCAGTGGCGTGCCCAGCGCAGGCAGTGGGGGCGGAGGGGGAGGCGGCGTACGCATGGGAGTGTCCAGCAGCGAGGTGGTCAACGGCACGCTGAACGGGCGCGGTGGTCTGTGGCTGCCGAGCGTGACACTGCGCGAGGGCAAGGCAGGGCGCACCGCCACCGACGGAGACCAGAGCAGCCAGCAGAACCGCCTGTCCACCTACGACAACGTGCAGCTGCTCCAGACGCAGACGCCGCTGCAGACGCACACGCAGACGCCGATGCAGACGTCGTCCTGTCTGAGCAGCAGTTGCGAGGACAAGCAGAGCGTGGACAGCGCCACCTGGTCCACCTCGTCCTGCGAGATCTCGCTGCCGGACAACTCCACGTCCTGCCGTTCGTCCACCACCACCTGCCCCGAGCAAGACTTCTACGGCGCCCACTTTGAGGATGCCATGCTGGACGGGGGCTCGCAGGACGAGGCGGGCAGCGGGCTGGCGCTGGGCGGCGAGCGGACCAGTGGGAGCGTGGGGAGTGGGAACGGACGGGGCAGCCGCGCCACCAGCAGCAGTGACAACAGTGAGACGTTCGTCCCCAGCAATGGGCCAAGCAACCACAGCGCCCTGCACAGTCTGGTGGCCAGTCTCAAGCAGGAGATGATCAAACAGAAGGCTGAGTACGAGGCACGGATAAAGAGGTACACACACACTCTCTCAACACTCTCTCATGTCACACAATGCACATGATTTGGTTTGAAGCTGCTATGTGTAGTTTTCATGGTCATCAATACTTTAGTTTTCATGGTCATCGACACTTTAGGTTTTGAGTCATCTTGAACAACTTTGCATTCACTCACTGTTGCAGTTTCTAGGTCATTTTTAGCTCCTTTCAAACAGGAAGAAAATGCCAAGAATCAGCCATATTGCCATGTTGTCAGTTTGTCAAAAACACCTAAGCGTTGTTATGTGGAGGTCTCCTCTGAATTCAAAGGCCTAAGCACTGTTATGTGGAGGTCTCCTCTGAATTCAAAGGCCTAAGCACTGTTATGTGGAGGTCTCCTCTGGATGTAGCATGCAAATCAGCTTGCCTCTGGCTGCCTCTCCTCCTCCAAACCAAAAGCATTCCACGAAAATGCAATAGAGCAGCTTTAAAGGGCTAAAAATTGAATATCTCCAAATTGGCATTGCTTACAGTATAAAAAAGAGGCTTGTCTATGGACGCCTGTGGTATTTGGACAGTGGTGGTAGCCAAGTTGTTACTGTGGAGGAGTTTACTTCATCTCTAACCGTCTGCTGTAACTGTTTGTGTTTGTGTGTGTGTGTGTGTGTGTGTGTGTGTCAGTCTTGAGCAGCGTAACCTGGAGCTGGAGAGTGAGATGGTGAACCTGCACGAGGAGCTGGACCAGGAGAGGAAGAAGTACACCATGGTGGAGATCAAACTGCGCAACGCCGAGCGAGCCAAAGAGGACGCTGAGAAGAGGAACGAGATGCTGCAGAAAGAGATGGAGCAGTTCTTCTCCACCTTCGGCGACCTGACAGCCGACCCACGCCGACCAGACCGCGCCAACACCATCTGGATCCAGTAGAAAAGGGAGACAGTTGGACTGTACCATCTGAACCCACTACCAGAGTGATCCAGTATTTGTTGAAAGAAAAAAAGAGACAGCAAGCAGAAGGACCTTCTCACATGGAATCCAATGGGACCGGTGTGCACAGACCGTTGCACTCTGGGATACGTGTTGTCAGGTGGCTGGTCACCGGCCTGGCAGCATCTGAGCCTTATGCTAGTGAGAGACGCAGAGACTCCAAAGGAACTTGTCCCCACATCCAGTATCTCTTTGTGATCCAATTCAACATGTCCGCCACATCATGTCACTGTCACGTGTTGTCCTGTATTGGCCTGTGTATATAGACCTAAGCAATGTTGCGAATGTCCAGAAGAACTATGTATGTAAAAAATAATTAAACTAAAGTAATATTTTAATGTATGTCTGGTATTTAAACGGAGAATTTATGTTGCATTTCAATTTTATATCAAGGCTTCTCCTTGCACTTATGTTTATTTTCATTGTGGTACTGACAAGAACTCGTTGCTGGTTATGATGTTTATTTTCCTCGTGGTGTACTGAAGCAGATCAGTCCCCTGAGGCAATACTTTGTGTGCCACTGAGCCCAACTTATGACCAAAAACAGAAATGAGAAAACCTGTAAATATTTTATAAATCACTTCATTTTGTTGTCTATGCTGACAGGTTTTCAGTCGCTCTGAGGGTTGCGTTGCTTTTATTTGGTTGGTTTCTTTGTTCTTTGACAGTAAAGGTTTGGCTCAGAGGTTGAAGTGTGTGTGTAGAGTAATGATGGCAGTCTGTGAAAAGAGGAGCTAATTCATAGTTTCACTGGAACGTCAGGAGCCGTTGTTATTAGTAGCAAAGAAACGTGTACATGTGTCTGGGAAGCCATGTGCTTTCTAGGGATGTTTTTAATTCCTCAACCCAACAGTTGAAGTCTGCTGTAGTGAAGTACATTCACATGCAACTGAAATTAAATTCTGTGAACAATCTACTTACAAGCTTCTTTGTCTTATCTATGTGTGGATCTGTGTGTGTGTGTAGAAGAGTTAGAGAATCTTTTGATAACCAAAATATGTTCCATAGTGGTGAAATGTATCTGAATGAGCTTATTTCAAGACCGAGGCTTTGAAGGGTCAAGACAGAGACCGTTGTTTTTTAAATGCAGCCGAGGCCGATTCAAGGCCATATAAACAAGTCAGTTTTCATAACCATATAACCATATAACTATAAATAAAAGTCAGTTTTCATAAGGGTAAAGCTAAAAGTATAAAGCATAAATGTAATAGTTTTGCTGATAGCCTGGAAAACATTTAAAACTTTATTCCTTGTGAATAAATACATTAAACATTGTTCACAACACTGGACCCAGATCAGGTGTTTTAATATTTTAATTGATTTGTAATGATAATAATTACATACTGGATATATTTGCTAACATGAACATTAAAAAAAAATCTGTTGGTCTCAAGGACTTGCTCTGACATTACAAGTCCCTCTCCTCCCAAATACAAGACTGAGAAAGCTGAAAAATGCCTTGAGACCACACTCAAGTCCTGCAACACTAGCTTCCTATTCCATGGATACTGTTACTGAGGGCTGGTGGAAGTGTGAGTGCTCACTGGAGGCTTTGTGTGAAAAACCTTCCAAAGGTTTTTCATACACCTCTAATAACACAAGGCAGCAGTTACTATGGAGCCCACTGTGAGATTTCTGCTGCTTTTGTCCGTCCATCAGAGAGGAACAGCGATCTGCTGCAGCCTCCACTTTCTAAAAGAAGACCCTATTAGTACGGCCCACTGGAGCGCCACCATTAGGCCTTTGGGATGCACAATGGCCCTGAATGTATCTGTGTGGACATGTTTCTCTCTGTGTGTATATGTGTGTGTGTGTGGGGGTGAGAGAGAGAGAGAAAAAGTGGGTACATAGGGAGCCAGGCCTTCTCATTCCACACCTTTCAGAGAGAGATAATAGGCTTAAGAAAAGCTGACAATGTTAACCAAAGCTGTGAGTTCCTGAGGCACAGGGTATAGGAGGGAATTTAGCAATATTTTGTAGCAACAGTAGACAACTACAACTATTTTACTAGACTACTACATTTGTTTAATGCCAAGTATCAAGACCACTTTTGGAATTGGCAGTGTCAATTATAGAATAAGACTAGAGGAAGCCAGCGCAATAGTACTGCATGCGTTTTTTTGCAAAGATGCTGCCTGACGACAGTATCAGAACTGAAAATAACTTGCTCTGCTATAAACCTTTTTTATTTAACTGACTGGCTAAAATATGATCTTGAATGAATAATATTCATATAAAGTGTATGTCTCACAATTCTGGGTGGTCCAAAACTACACAATACACCTCAGAGCTGGGTCTGTGCACCGTCACCATGGCAACAGGAGTGAAAATCATTTGCTGAAATATTTTCTCTCCAGCGCACCTGTTCCCCTCTCTTTTCTGCACATCACTCTGGGTGACGGGCCACTAATTGAGTTGAGTTCCATCTTGCAGTTGGGGCCTTGCAGAGTACTCCTCCAGTGTGGCTCACTGGCAGATGCTCTGTTGCCATGCAGACATGTTCTAGGCTGGGCTAGAGAGTTAGAGGCACTGGTGCAGGGACTGTGTTCGTGTGTGTTTGTGTTTGGCTGAGATGATGGAGTGCCTAATTTCACCTGCCCTGTAAAACCCTCAGTGTGTGTGTGTGTGGTGTGTGTGTGTGTGTGTGAAGAGAATAAGAGATATAGTGGGAGTGACAGAGAGAGAGGCAATAGGAGTTGCAGTGAAGTGTTGGAAATTATTTCTACATTCAATGAAACAAAATTTGATTTATAATGAAAGAATGTCACTCATTCCCAAGGTCAAACATTTCCTGTTGTTTATTTTCAATCACATACATACATATATTTGATTTCTTTTTTACATACACAGTACCTTTAAAATGTTGAGTGCTTAAGAGCTTCCTATAGTGATTTTTTAACCTCATTTCTTTTCTTGCGTTTATTTGTTTGATCCCACAGTATCCTGGAGATCCCAGATGCCATCAGACATTGAAATCGAGCGTTGCAGAGTGAACCAGACAGTTTCAACCTCACAGCTCAACAAATGCCTTACAGTCAGCACAAGAAGGAGAAGTAGAAGAAAGAGTGAGCAAAGGATGAACGGATTAAACACCACCTTATAGTTTAAAAAAGAAGGACAGAAAAAGAAAACAGATTTGACTGTTTCATAAAATCATCTATACTAGATTGTAGGAGCTGTGGTTAATGTAGCCCATACATCCACCCCTCAGCTTAAGGATAAAAATGTAGAGGATTGGTTTATTGCCCTACCGTGATCTCTTAAAAACCAAACAAGGTAAGTGCATTGAGTAAAGAGTTCTGATGTGAACCAAGTTTCTATTGCTGTGAGTCTGAAAAGAAGAACCAAGAAGTGTCAACAACGAAAAGCAAGTAGATGTATGGCTGTCAACAAAGAGAAATAAATGTGCAGTCTGACAGGTTAGGCCTATAAGACTGATTGGTCTGCTTAAGCAACATTCTGCCTCGGGGCAGACTGACTGATGACCAGACCTCACTCAGGTGTGTTGGATGAATATAGTTTTTAATTACACAATGACAGAGTTTATAAGACGTTCTACTGGATCTTCACAACCCCATTTGAATGACACCATCACAGGTCTTGACAATGGGTTGTTTGACACTAATAACAAGGCCGCCATTCACAAAGTGGTTACACTCTGAATTTCCTTTGAATCCAATATTTAGCTTCAAACCTTCAGATTCTGTGAACGTACATTCTTCTAATTCAAACTCACAAACTCTAACCATCATAGTGTTACACAACAGATACAAACAGTACCGCATTACAAATATGTTACAGTTTTTTAATCAGTTCTTAAAAGCAAAAAGACCAAAATACAAAGTGGTATGAAACAAATCAATAGTGTTGATGTGTAAATGGTTGGTGCTCCTATATTGAGTGATGAAATCAATGCCTTGGTCACACCCTCTACTTTTGATAACATTAGTCACACACCCAGCCATGATTTATGCTGGGGTTTTTTACAAAGCAGCATTTCACATTTGCTGTGCAAGACCTATATGATTTCGACCAGTTCAATACTGGTGGCCATCACTCTTTGAGGAGCAGATGAAACTGGCATGTTCTGTAACTTAACTCAGCTGCATGGTGTTTCCCACCCCCAACAGGAGAGTCCAAGAGGTTGTGTAGTTAAGCTTTGAAATATTCTATTTTAAAAAGTCTGTTTTAAAAATGTTTAATCTCTGCCTGCATCATTGCTGAGAGCTGGCACGTTTTGGGGAGAAAATTACATACCCTAAACAAAAGGGTGTTTACAATGAACCAGATATAGTGATGGCAGTATGGAATCCCATTCAGAAAAAAAGTGCCCTGTAAAAAACTTATGACCATACATCAAACTCATCACTCATTTATTTCAGTAATTCACAAGACCACTATTTTTGTAATGACAGCTATTGTAATTAAAAAGGAAAAAAAGAAAAGAAGTCATTTACAGCGTCCACCCTGTTTTAAGATCTCTTAAGTTCAGTAGCTGCTGCAGAGAGACCTGACTTAACGCTGGAGACCCCCAAAGTGACCCCTCCCTTCTCTCGAAGTGTATTTATTCAGTTGCCTTTCAACTGTATGTACAGTGACAAATGTGTCTGGAAGCAATTTTGGCAAGTTAGGCGTTACACATTTCTAGTGGATTTACATTCTACATGACTAATACTCTAGCTGTTTGGAATGAAGAAAACTCTATAGGATCTATTGTACATCTAAGAAGCCAGTATACTGTTCATGCACTATCAGGAAAGGCATCAGACAAGTTCTGCTTGAGTGGTGTAAAATGGAGATGTTCAAGCTGGTATGTGCTGCACAGATTCCAGCACATGGATACAGACCCAACAGCAGTCTACCTGAGAATCTCTGAGAATCACCCTAGCTAGCTAGCGTGGGCCAAATAAATGGCCTCTCCCTGCTTACTCTCACACAAGCAATCCATATGACATCCATTTGACAAATCAGAACAATACAAAACAGCATCAATTTATCGGCTTTGGACAGCCAGTGTGATGGCTATAACCCAACAACAGCTACCATGGAAATCGGATCATAAAAAGGTGCAAAAATAAGACAAGTGGGACAGAATAATTCTGACACAGATTAAAAAAAATGAAATATGGCAACTGATTGTCGGGTGATAAAGCTGTGCTTTCAGGAGGCAAAGAAAGATCTGGGGATGTTCTCCATGCAACTTGCCATCACTTAGAGCTAGGTCACAACAATCTCATTGTCTGTCGTCAACTCATTCATGGGTACAACTGTGCTTGTGCCTAGTATATCGAAATTGGTTTGACCTTTAGTAGACATAGTTAAAGATACAATGACAAATTTCATAGCATATCATGGCACACGTGGATAGACATTACACAATAAATAGCTAATGATTAAGTGTAGGTGGGCAAAACATATGACATACCTAGTGCTGTCAATGTTAATGCGTTAACGCATGTGATTATTGTAAGAATTTTATTTTATTTATTTATTTATTTTTTCGCAAATTAATCATGCAGACGCCTGTCACGCTACCTGCCAGAGCCCTCGTCACTTACACACACCGCAAGGACTGTGATGTCCACTCGCTTTGTCTTGTTTGCCTTTCAGCAGCCTACTGTTGGTACTTTTACCAACATGCTAGTCCACTGTATAAACTTTGAAAGTAATTGAAAGAATACTCTTTCAATAACGTTTTAAATTTAGCGTTTCGTCAGCAGGCAGTACTTTGCCAGCTGTCATGAGAAGTTTGCTTGTTAACAGAACCTAAATTGACTGCCCAGAAGCCTTCTAATTCTGATATATTTTTTGCAACAGCAACGGGGCTGGTGAAATATGCAGTGTCTCTTTTAACAGTAATGATAACAAAATGAAAGCATGACAGAGAAATTCGCTAGACTCGACTCCTGGTCGAAGGTTTCCACTCAAAGCAATTTGGTAAAGTGTGCTACGCGAACGCGGACACACTAGAAACAGAACCATAACAGGAACACGACGGCGACAAGGCAACGCCAGAGGTCATTGATACTGTTGACAGCATGTTGACGGTTGTAGATGCTTCATAATATGGCATTATAAAAGAGCTGATGGACACGTTGAATTGAATACAAGGAAAAGGCCAAACTATATATTTGAAGTAGTGCAGAGTGCAGAACTTGCGCACCTGGGATGCGAGTACGGGGGTAGAGTGGGGCGTTAAAAATCATGTGGTCGGTCACCCGTGGGTGGTTGTCATAGACAACCTGTGGCAACTACGCTCTTTCACGTTGGGTGTGAAGGAAGCCGAGGAGCGCCACTTTGCAGAAGTTTGCGCTGACCAGGTAGTCTGATGCATCAGCTGCTTTCACATCGTTGAGAAATTGAGCGGAAACATAGGCGCCCCTAGCATGGCTACTAGCCAGGGCCATGTGTGACATTCTCTCTTCACCAAAAACTAAATGGCAGTTCTGGAACTTTAAATGTGTGAGCCATTGTGATTAATTGTGATCAACTGAAATTTTCTATTGTGATTAATTAGATTCATTTTTTAATAGATTGACAGCACTAGGCATATCACATCTGTCAGTGTAAATAAGAATGTAGTTGTAACAGGACAACATAACAAAGCCCAGTTCCAAGTACATGAGATTGCATGACGAAGCCCAACTGCATGATGAAGCTAAAAAAAGAACACAAGGAAAGCAATGAGTAAATCATGGAGCACTTCATCCCTTCATTACAGTGACTTCCTACTTGGTCAGATCAGATGAAAGAAAAGCAATATGTTTGACTGTGAAGACCACACTTGGAGCTCCTTATAGTGCCATCTCAAAGCAACTACATTAATTGTCATGTAAACCATAGGATTGGCTTGTGAGGTTTGGTTTGACCTAGAGATAGGATGTGGGCGTGGGTTGATGAGGTAGGATTAGGGGAGGGGTGTAGACCAACAGAGCCCAGCCTTACCCCAGCCTCAGCCCACACCCTCACTCCCATCTCCTGTCCTTTCCTCTCAGCCTCCAGCTCTCACGATCTCTCGTCCCTAAACACTCACTCACACTCACACTCGCTCCCAACCACCCCCCCCCCCTCCCGTGCAGATACGCCACGCAGTCCCTACTGCTGCCTAGCTTATAGAATGAGGAAACTTTGTCATCTCAAAGGCACTTCCCTAACTCAGGTTCAGTCTTGAGGAATAAATAGCAGATCAATAAATACAAACACAAGTCCTGCCAAGAAGCTTGACCCCCCTCTCCTCTCCTCTCCTCCTTTAGGTAGTCAGTCCGGTGGGATTCCTCTACCAGCACAGCACACACAAACAGCACACTACATGAGATGAAACCGTCCAAAGCAATGAGCATGGTGAGAAATTATGAATGAACAGCTGTAGTCATCGAGAGGATGAAAGATGAGGTAAATACTTCACTGCCCTGCACTCTCTGTCTGTCCCCACTGTACACCAATGTACACACACACTCTGTCACACACTCACACACACACACACACACACAAGAAAGGTGACCACACCTTCATATTCCTGTCCTTTTCCATCTGGTTGCTGTTCCTGTGACACTGAAACTGGAGTGGCGGCCCTTTTGAGGGAGGTGAGGATGCAATGACATGCAAGGCCGCATCTCGGCCAGTGGGGGGCGCTAATGCCAGCAGGAGTTACCAAACACAAGCACAACCATCATGGACCACTTAGCCAGTCACAGCAACAAACAAACAAACACACACACACACACACACACACACACATTTCCTGATGCTAATTCATACAGCAAGCCACCTAAAGTAATATTCACACACCGACCCCACCCATCTTACCATATACACACACCCAAACACACACACACACATACACACACAGTCTGGGCACACAGGTCCAAAAAAAGCTCACAGGAGCCTATAAACAAAGGGGTGGGGAGTGGGGTGTCTCTACATAGTTATCAGAATAATGAGCTCAGTTTTTTCTCCCCATCATGCAAGACTACAGGCAAGGGCAAACTAAGGTCAAAGCGGTGATGTGGCAAGGTGCGCAAAAAAAAACACTTCCAATACTGGCCATCAGTCCCACACAAGAGTATCCTACTGCTGTACAGAGTTACATATATACAAGAAAGAGCCACTGGGAGAGTCCTTCAGCAGGTAACCCACCCCATAAGGAGTCACACATAAGCACATCAACCTAGAGCCCCTAAGTGGAGCTCCCAGACTGGCATTATCACCATCACAGAGGGGGAAAGGAGTGGAGGTCTACAATATAGGACAGTAGTCATGGATTCAAAAGGCCCACCTTGCCACATCGGAGTGAAGCACAGAAGCTTGCAAGGTATCGATTATCAGCCAGTCCATTTACACTTTACAGAGAGATGCTTAGCATTAGCTTGTTTTTCTTTTTCATTGGATGCCATACAAGGAAGGAGGTCGGAGAGAGAAAGCAAAGCAACTACAGGGTTTATCAATATACATATCAGGTTGTTGTTTCATTACATTAAACATTATTTATATTTTAGAATGAAAATGCAAGCTCCGCATTTATATCCTCTTTTTGATTCTTACATATGGAATTCTTCGGTTTGTTTTTTGTCAGCTCTAGTTATCGTTGTCGCGTGATGGTGATGGTTGCTCTTTTTTTTCCACTTTTTATTTTTTTTCTTTTTTTCTTGTTGTCGTTGTTGTTGTCGTTTTCATGTGGTTGCACTTCACCTTCTGAAGAACATGGGGTTGCGCAGGCAGGCGGCTAGTCACCTGCAACACCCGAGGGGTCCTGTGGAGGTCTCCAGGCTGCTGTCGGTGTCGGAGGCGAGGGTCTGGTCAGTGGACATGGAGGAGATATCATTGACAGAGGAGGAGGGCGGGAGGCTCTCGCTGCCATTCACGGCTGCACCTGCGCTAAGGGAAGCAACGGCAGGCGGGGTTACAATGAACAGGGAGGCCAAGCTGACGTGCTCAGACCAGAAATACAACCCACACTGTATATACACAACATACTGTATACACACAAACACACATACATAAGCACAGACACACTAACACACACACATCAGCACAGACACATATAGCACACACACATACACAACAGGTAAGTAGACTACACACTACAGACTGGAGACTGACACTAGTACATCTATTGAGCATGGGCGTGGGAACTTCATGATGGAGTCCATTAGGCTTGTTTCTACAAGTAGATTCACACTCTCATTCAATTCAGTAAGGAGTTTAGAGAAGAGCAATCCAAATTGCACCCATGTTACAGATATTAAACATAGAAAATAACTTTAAATAAGATCTTAACAATTAGCTTTTATTTCAGTCTCTTCTTGAGACTAAATCTCTTCTCCAAGTGAGCCCTGAAATTTCATTGATTAACTCAGGCATCGTTCATAGTCCAGATTCTCTCTCTCTATTGACTGTAACTAAGCAGTTAAACTCAGGGACTATCTTCAACTCTCCTCTCCACTCTATCTGAAGTCGTCCCATCCCTGTTGAGATGAGGATCAAGTTGTCTTTAGCTCACAGACACACTGGCTCCCTAAGAACTCTGATGAAGGGTTCCAAATCAGCACATGTGCATTCAGCCTGTCATTCTTTCCCTGCATTCTTCTGTCCCAATAAGAGTCATTAACAATGGTGCAGCTCCACATGTGTAACAGCCTTTGACCACCAGATGGTGCTGATTTTCTGAGTAAGGAGAACAACAGAGACAGAGCCACACCACTGGCACAACAGTCTCCCCTCCCATTCTCCAGTCCTGGTTTGTGATGAATAGGGATTTTTTTCCAGTCTTTTAACAAATGTCAGTGTCTCTCTTTTCACTGCTAAGGCCAGGTGTTTCATACAATAAAAAGCACACGACCAGACAAGTGCTCCAACTGCATGTCACTTTCTCACAGACAGCAAAGAGGAACAAGGCCCTTTCCTCCACTCATCTGCATTGGCATCTGCATATGAGACAGGAGGCATCCATCTCCACCAATCAGACTAGCAACCACTGGCCTGGGATCAGTACAGACCAAATGGCCTCATTCCCTCTAACTGCGGCAGAAGCAGCAGTGGCGTATCCTCCCCCCTGGATAAGCATCTGTGGTCAGGGTTGCCCTCATAAAGTACAGGGAAGGGCAGGAGGAGTGGACAGGATGAAGTCTATCATCTCGATGCCGTCCACATGCCACAGACACTTCAGAGGGCTGGAGGAGAGAGAGACAAAGGGTCAGCTCTTTTCAAACTCCACTGAGGACGGCCAGACATCTCCTCAGTAGCCAAGAGGCTTTTTATTTGCTGTCAAACTGCTTCACTCCCTTTCTCCTTCTTATGTTTCTCTCTCTCTCTCTCTCTCTCTCTCTCTCACTCCTTTCCTTCCATCCCTCCCTCCCGCGCACACACAGTAAAATCAGACCCTGAAACCTGCTCTGGCAGCAGAACATGATAGCCTGTGAGAGTGAGACAGCTCTGCAGCCCAGAGAGCAAAGCAGCAAAGGGTGGGTGCGGGGTGGTGGAGTCGCTTCCACAAGCAGACGAATGACAGGCGAGAACTGTTCCGTAGCCTTCCTCCAATAAAATGCTTATTTATCAGTCATGATTACAGCTCAAGAGGCCCAGGCTTTTTGACTCGGTGCTTCTCTGTGCCAAAAAAAGGATGTTTAAAGCCTGTCTGAAGTGTGTCTCTGCTCTGCTCTGCTCCAGCCTGGCTGAGAGTGAAGACAGGAGAGGCAGAGAGACAGTGAGGAGGAGGGACCCTGGCAGCCCTGCACTAACAAATGGTTTCATGCATGTCCAGTGCTACTGAGACACACAAGAACACCAAGACCAGTGGAGTGAAATGGGCTGAGGAGAGAAGAAAGTGGGAGAGAGAAAGCGAGAAAGAGGGACATGGATGGAGAGAGAGAGAGGGACATGGGTGGAGAGAGAGAGAAAGATAGTGGGGTGGACATTGAACTCTTTTACTAGGACAATGTTAATGACTTAGTCATTTGGACAAAGGACATCTCTCATGCCTGAGGCTTAGAGGAGGTCTTCCTTTCCTCTGTGTGTGTGTGTGTGTGGCTGCAACAGAAACTTGTCCAAGCAACCCTCTACTAGTCAAGCCTCTCCATCATCCCAAAAGGAGGTCAGAATTTATTGCAAGACATATTTGCCTCGCTTGCACTGACACCAAGAAAAGGAATGGAGGCTTACAGGAGCAACATGCTTCATCAACCAACAGCAATTTGTCAACAGTCTGCTATTTAGATTTATGACAGACATACACCACAGGATTGAATACATCTTCCTCCTATATCCATGTGCAGACAGGTATCAGCTGAGTCTACAAGTCAGTAATGAAGCTTCTCACCTCAGGCTCCTTTACAAGTTCACCCTTATTAAATGAACACAGAGCCTTCATCAAGGACCACCTCAGTGTTAAGTATAGATTTCCAGTCATGGATCTTTTTCCAGCCTACCAATTATGTTTGTAGACTTAACATGTATGCACACACACACACACACACTCACAGAGAGACACAAACACACACACGCACACACAGAGTGTACAGCCATGAAATACTGCCGTGCCATACAAGGGCTCTCCAACTGCATTGCGTATGCCCTACTCAGCACAAGTGCTACCCATCTGTTTAATTGAAAAGAACAAGAAGTGTGGAGGAAGAGAGAGAAAGAGAGAAACAGATTTATACAGACAGAGAGAGAGAGAGGGAGGGAGGGAGGGAGGGAGGGGAGGGGTGGAGAGGGGGAAAGAGAAAGATGATGATGAAAGACAATGCAGATTAAAAGTCCCCAGACAGTTAAGCAGGAGAGCAGTTTATTCATTGTCTCTTTTTAAAGCTTTTCTTTTCTTTCCTTGTCTCTGCTCAGAGGAATGTGAATGAGGCCAGACTGCTGAGACACATCCTCCACTAGGCTACACACTGACAACAGCAGCAGCCATTCCATCTACTTTCCTCTGGCTGAGCTGCTGAAATTTTGGAGATCCGCCATGCAATGCACCTCTATGTCCTGCAAAGCAGAACACTGCCCTCCACTGGTCAATGCTGAGAATGCAGGACGGTTATGTCACATCTGCCTGCCATCTTTGAGCAATGTATTACTATTACCAAACCAAACTAAACCAGCTGGTACTTCAGTGCTTCAGTCCTATCTCTCACACAGCACACACATAGCTAGGTGGACAAAGAGTGAGACCAATAACAGTTCTGTAGTTCAACTGACAAATAGAAACAAATCAATGTATCTCGTGCTTCCTTATTTTAGATGCAAGCATTTTGAATTTTGGTGAGATCCCACTGATTCTAGTTCAGATGAGCATGAAAGGAGAGGGCAATACCATATTCATAACCTGAGGGAAACATCCAATGGACTCCAACATTTAACATGAAATACACACACACACACACACATAGCAGTGCAGTACAACACATGTTCAATATACAAAACACATTTAATGCAGTCTAGTTCAAAGAGGAACTACTATAATAGAATATATCTTTAACATATAGCTACTTAATTACATATTGCAAAATGTATCCATATCAGAATGAATAACAATAATTAACTGACATCCCTGCACACAATTTATATAAATCACACTTAATTTCAGTAAATTACAACTCCAGGAACAACAAATCCAGGAATTAGTAAACAGCAATTATTAGACATGTTCAAGGTAAGCATACACATGCCTATATATAATTTCTAGTTTAATGCTAAAATGTGTAAAAGCATTAGGAGGCTGTAGAAGAGCCTGGAAGTTAGTGTTGTGTAGTGTTGTCCCACAGAAGACAGAATGGGGAGACAAGGACAAATGGGGCACACACAATGGTAGTCTGTGGTAGACGTGAAAGCCAAGTCTTGTTGAAAGTGACTTACAGAGGGATTAGGCTATGCACTGAGAGTACCTGAAGGAGAGGGCTGTCCCTTCACAACACCATTCTTCATTCTCTCCTCAAAGTTCATCACCTCTTTGTAGATGAGCTCTGAAAGACCAACATTGAGCTTGTTTGGGCACAAAATACAACTGAGAACCCATATATGAACCCATATTCTATAGTCACAAGACTGACACAACTATTAATAGCAGGTATATTTGATATAATCCAATTTTCTTTAAATAAAAAGCAATAAAACTACTGTAGTATTGACAAGTCAAGATGCTAGACTATGTACACCCTCAGTTGCACCTAAAGGTTGTAGTCAGTTTACCTTTCCATTCATCAATGGAGTGTTCTCTTTCATCCAGCTGCTTGTCATAGATCTGTGGTGGGGGCTGAGAGAGGAGAGGAGAGGAGAGAAGCTTTACGTCTCAGACATGGAGTGCTATGACATATTACAGCTTCATCTTACATGAAATGTTTATTTCAAAACACTGCGTTCAATTGATTTCAGATGTCCTAGGTTGCCATGGTTTCAGTTCAATCAGGCAGGCAGCACAACGGCTGATAGCATGCTTATTCAAAACACCCAACAAATGGCCACAAACAATGTAATGGAATGTTATTAAACATCTCTCCAAACCAACGCTGAAAGTACAGCTTGTTTGTGTATACTTCAAACACTACATTTCCAAAACACACCTGGACATATGAGGAAGATGTTAGTACCATCTAAATGTAATTGTGCATGTGAACACAGAATTAAGGCATTATTTCTTCTTTTCTACAGTTTATGACAGACATGAATCATGTATTGCCCACTATTATATTAGAAAGACCCTGGAAATCACTATGACACACAAAATGTGAGGTGTGACTTCTACTGTTGGGGCAGGAAGATATTAAAAAAGATGAAATGTTATTCACGTGCAAAAAAAGAGACAGATAGAAGAAACGGAGAGGGATGAGAAAAGGATAGATAAAGGGATAAATCAATGCAGGGGAAGAAAAGAAAGTAGGGGTCCTGCAGATGATACAGTTCATTTGGAGCAGTAATTATTTACCACTATTTGGAAGAGATCTCGGCCCTTCATCAGCAAATGTGTGATAGAGAAAGGGAGAAAACAGCAGAGGTGTTCAGGGCAACGGCCAATGAGAATATTAACCATAAAACATGCCTAATGATGCTCATCTTCATTTATCAAACGTTGCGATCACAATGTGCGTCAGTTTTGCTCGGACAAACTTGAAAAATATTATTAAAATGTTGTTAAAATGCTGTTCCACAAAATAAAGTAACATGCCATTAATGGACTGTATAAACACAAGCCAATACCAGATGTTAACAAACAAGTTAAGGTCGTTACTCAGACATACACAATTAATGTTTGTTCTCATGGTGAGAAGGTGGGGTTGAATGAATTGAAAAGTCCAATCTTGACTGCAGCTGATGGTGTAGATTAATGACACCACCTACATGCACAGTATGGGTTCATCACACACAGGACTGACCCTCCCAGCCAACTCCTACTGATGAAGGTTTCGAGATATCTACAACAACCCCAGACAACTGAGGAGATGGTAAATAATTATGCTGCTCTAACTGTGTGTATGTGTGTGTGTACATATCACTGTGCATGATAGTGTGTGTGTGTGTGTGTGTGTTTGGTGAGAGAGTTGTGGGGTTCACTGTGTACTGTGCATTAATATCAATCAACTTATTTTGACTGCTAATCATTATTAATTAGCCATTATTAATTCCTGTATTGTACTAATTACAATCAAGTGGAATTGAATGAAATGTATGTGCAGATTGCTAATAAAGGTTATTCCATGAGGGCAAACACAAAAATGAAAACAGTTAAAGAAACAAAATATGAGATGAGAGTTAAAAAAACAAGCATGACAAACTGGTGCACTGATGATTTTCTAAAGCTTAACAGTACGTGGCACCAATGGCCAAAAAATACAGACGTCCAAGAAAAGTTAGTGTCTCCATATAAATTAGAGATTACTTCAGCTGTGATCCAAAACTAAACTAAGACACACAGACCTAACCAGCTAAGCTGGAGCTGCATCCAGGAAGATGAATCAATACTCACTGCCTCCACCTCAGATGGGTCGTACCACACATTGATGTAGGGGTGCTGTAAGGCTTCATCCACTGATATCCGCTTGGCAGGATCAATAATCAGCATCTTAGACAGCAGATCTCGAGCCTGACTGGCTGCAGGTGGGGAAGAGAGGAGAGAGAGAAACTCAAGACAGTGCTGGGTCTATGAGATCACCATCAATCCGGTGACTTGATATCTGGGTGGGTATGGGAATGCAGTGTGTGAGTGTGTTTGATGGCACAGGGAAGTGAATGATGAACACTTTGTTTACAGCACAAAGTACAGACTGCAGGTGTGACACAGAAATCCTGCCAGAGAATTCATTTGCTGGGATTTGTCAAGCTGGAGGCGTGTAGCCAAGTGCTGCATTCACAAGCATCCTGAATCTATCATGGAGCTCACTGCAACTCTTTTCTCCTCTTCTGTCTAGACTTTCACTTGTGGGACAGTGACATGCATATTTTCCTTCCTCTCTCTCTTTCTTCCTCTCTCTCTCTCTCTCTCTCTCCTCTCATGTCTCCTCCTCTCCCAGTGTGCATTCCCTCCTACGTCCTGTCAGGCTATATATAGCCCTGTTAGTAACAGGCAAGCTTCCCTCATTGCCTGGGCGTCACTGCGACAACAGTAAGAGAGCGAGAGAAACAGAAAGAGAGAGAAAGAGAGAGAGAGGGAGAGAGAGAGAGAGAGAGGGAGAGAGAGAGAGAGAGAGAGAGAGAGAGAGAGAGAGGGAGAGAGAGAGAGAGAGAGGGAGAGAGAGAGAGAGGGAGCGCACGCAACCCAACCGCCTCCAAAATGGCGCCTCCTCTGAGTCACTCACAGGCTGACCATGGCAACACACATCCCCTCTAGAGACACGCACGCACACACACACACACACAAACACACACACACATACACTCCTGTTCACTTCTTCCTCCCGTCCTTCCCTCTCCTCCCTCTTCTCTGCCCCTTCTCCTCCTCTCTTCCCTCTCTCTATCTCAGCATCCGTCTGAGCATCTCGGACACGGTGGGTGAGTTCCGGTAACAGCGCCGTCTCCACAGGGAGAAGCAGGCAGACGGCATACACAAGCAACCTAGCGCCAGGCTGCTAGCCCTTGGCTCTCATGTTGCATCAACACTAGCATCCAGAGCGAGATTCATTATCTTGAGGCCATCTTTTTAGATCCTCCCACACAAGCTGTAGTTATAAAGTGTTATGATTTAGCTTGGGAAAATGGAGGCAGCGAAGGATTGTTTAACCTTTACTTATGATGCCTTTTTTCCAGGCAGGGCTGAGTTTGGGTAAGCAATCTCAGGGTAAAGACTCTCCAGTCCCCTCCTGTGGCCTTTAATCAGACACAGTCCTTTGG
Source organism: Tenualosa ilisha (assembly GCA_015244755.2). Taxonomy (NCBI): domain Eukaryota; kingdom Metazoa; phylum Chordata; class Actinopteri; order Clupeiformes; family Clupeidae; genus Tenualosa; species Tenualosa ilisha. Next base: position 2,658,631 of record PYXC01001128.1, read on the forward strand.
AACAGCTTTATAGGACCTCCCTTTCATCATAAAGCACCCGGAAATTATAGCATCAATCCTCTCCAGGGCATACAAGCACACACACAAGCACACACCACCTGCACACACACACACACACACACACACACACACACACACACACACACACACACACAGATACACGCACGGACAAACATGCACATGCATACACAGAGACATGCATGCACACTAGCGCGGTTGCATGCGCGCACTCACAAACACACACACATATAGTGAATGGACAAGTATAATCCAACCACAACCAACAATAATTCACTGCATGTTTTGAATAAAGATGGTAAGGTCTTGGAAACATAGGGAAATGAATGCACCCTCATACACAGACCACATGACATGACAGGCAATGCAGAGAGAATAAAGACATAAAACCTTATCACCATATAATCACACACACACACACACACACATACACACACACACACACACACACAAACACAAACACACACATATACACGTAGTTTACCTTTGAGTTTGTTGTGCTCAGAGTCTGCAGGGAACAAGCAGTCGGGGAAGAGCTTGGGAAAGGTGAGGCCGGCGTACTTGGGCCTGTTCTCCACGTAGTTGCGCACAGTGGGCTGCAGCTTCTTCATGAACTCTGGCGACGGCGTCCCCAGCTGCTCAATCACCTTATTCCACTGGTCGATGTCTGAGGGACGCTTGGCTGAGGAAAACCCCATACACTTCTGGCCAACATCACCATTGACCCACTTTAGCCTGTTTTTCTCATGTGACCCAGGGGGTGGGCGGGGGGGTTGTTGTGTGGCACATTGCTTGGCATATGGAATTGCCCATCTAACAGAAATGGCTTTTGCTCTATACTTGTGTGAGAGTCGACACTTAACGGCATTTCCCAGCATTGTTCACAAAGCATTAACAAACTAAGGTGTAATTGCATGGAAAAAGACTGATTAATGGCCCTCCATTAACAAAGATGCTGTTTATCAAGGTTTATCAAAAATGCAGTGCAAGTATTCATTGCTGCTCATCAGGGCCATCAAGCTGCTTTGTCATTTCTATCATTTCCATGCTTAGGCACTTTATAGAGCACTACTAGAGCACTACTAGCAGATATCACTATCAAATGCCCCATCTCTCTCTCACACACAGACACACACGCACACGCACAAAGTCGCCAGCCTTAAAGGGCCTGATGTCAGTGGTTGGCCCTGAGTTATTTCACACAATCAGTATTCAGAGGTTTGAACGGAGGAGGAAGCACTTCCATCACAAGAGAAGGTGAGCTTGAATGAGGACTAGAGTGGCCTTTGGAGACTCAGCTTCAGGGCCATGGTGGCACTTAGAGCACAGGGCACAGCGGAGTGTTTGCTATATGCTCTCACATACTGCATGTCAAGAAGCAAAGTTATGACAGAGGAGCCTCGATAGGAATTCTGTTCAATATCAGGACAATTTGGAGGGACTCAACATGCTGCACTCTGCATCATCCATCACCCAGATGAGCTCGGCACAGGGAGAAGGTCAGAGAATGCAATCCAACAAACAGAGCAAACGGACCGTACACACACACACATGCACACACGCACACACACACACACACACACACAGACGCACAGACACAAACAATTTATCAAACAAAAGCAGCCCAGTGTTTATCCTCTTCCAGGGAATAACGCCTTTGATTTTAGGGAAGATCTGTCACACATTTGGCCATTCAATTATCAGGCGATGAATAGCATTGGGGCCACAAACAAGGTCATGTAAACAACCCAATCAGGACTGGACGGCAGCTCTGTTTGCCAACATGTGCTTGTCAACAAACACAGCAGCGGTCCCGGCCGTTGGCAAACCTACATAATTCATATTCACAGCTTGCGATGGATAGCAAGTGAAGCAGAAATGGCCACGTTAAAAAAAAAAAAACCCGACTTGCTCAATTTGGCCTCCATTTGAGGGGCTTTTTTGTCACTAGATAATCAGGTGGGCTCCAGAAAGCAGCATCTCAGCTCAGGTCCTGGTGACCTATTTCCCGCTCTCATTCCCAGCGTGGCTGACCCAGGTGAGCCCATGACCAGCAGGGGAAAAGTGGGACGCGTCCAGGACCGCGCTGTGCTGCGCTCCTCTCCTCTCCAAGCCTCATCTGCAATGCTAATGCCCAGACTGGGGAGCTGGCGACTGGGAAAAGAGCTCTTTTTGAAAAGCCGCTTTTGTGATGAAGTTTTAGGCTTCACGCCTTTTTAAGAAATCTCCCAGTTCTTAGGGAGCCTGTGTGTTTTGTGTGTGTGTGTGTGTGTGCCATGTAGGGTGCTGGCCACAGCACTTGTAAACGGCACAGTCCTGCTGGTGGAACAGATTTTTAATTGCACCTCTGCTCTAAAATATGTCCTAATTAGCACCTGAAATACAGTATGCTATTAAAATAGGGGCCAACTCCCAGGTGAGGGATAAGCTCTAAAAAGGCATTTGCATTCAGGAGATCTGTAGCACTCACTGCCACTGAGACTTACTGAGAAGCCACAAAGGGAAGGAACACCCTCACACTTCTCTATGATCACACAAACTGCACCAGTCGTACCATTAGTCACCTTGTGTGTTCTTAAATCACTGAGCTCAGACACAAATTAGGAGGAAACAAAACAAGACTGCAGACTGGCTCTGGATTAATAGAAATCAATAGGAATCTCAGAGACACAAGCAGCCGTCTCAGAGAGACGCTTAGAAACAAAGAGAGTGAGAACATGAGGTGGGGGCTGAAGCTGAGGTAGCCTAGCTAACCCTGGGCCATCATGTGACAGCCCACGCCACCCCCACCCCCCCACCCCCCCCAAAACATGTTCTCACAGCGGGGTGCCAGTTCAAACAGACGCCAGGGCATCCCGGAACTCATTACCTCATCCTCCTGGAACGCCATTTTCCCTTCCTTTGTCTTTGGGAAACCCAACTCAATGCAGAGAAAGAGGCAAAAAAGAAACAGCATCAGGGAGCATATTCTTCCCACACTGCTCTTCGTCTGTCAGTTTAACCTCTCAGGAGCTTTACTCCTTTTCCCTCTCTTCTTACTGTGTCTTGACAAAAACATTTCTGACATAAAAACACATGGCCATTATGTATCTTACTAGGAGGAGATCAAGTATGCTGTTTGATACTGAAATACACAGCTTTCTAGAGTTTGCTACTAAATAATATTATGTTTATATTTTACATATATGTGAGTTGAAATATATATGAGGTTTCTGAGGTCATCATCTCCCTAGTGAGGACACCCATGTGGATGATGTCACTGCTGGTGATTGGCGATTCAGGTGGCAAGGATACGGTCGGTGCCTGGAAACAGCACACTGCCTCTTATCACCTCCCCAAAGATGCAGCCCACAGACCACATGTCCACTGCAACCACAGAGTGTGTGGACATTACACACAAACATACACACACACACACACACAGGAGGTACTTTCCATACACAATTACATATGTATTTCCTATATGCACACACACGCACACACACACACACACACACACACACACACACACACTCATAAATGTGTGATCCCACCAGCGTCATCTGTGTAAACACACCACGTATAGAGCAAAGGCGTCACATCTATGCGCGTCATATAAATGTCACTAGTGCTGATATAACTGAATACGTGCATGTCTGACTCAATGAGTCACTAGTCAGCATCCTGTTATCTTACTGCACTCTGCTTGCTTCTGATTACACTGCCTTCCCCACCACCTGCCTGTCTGCCTGCTCGCTAGGCACAGCCTGGAAGACTCATTATTTGCAAGATATTCATTCCCTGCAACTCAAAGATTGCATTATTTATACTACCATGGGTGGCAGAATTGAAATCAAATGGAACAGTATTACGTTATTGTAGTTACAATAATGAACCCTCTCTCCACATTTGGACTCAGCCAGAAACGAATCGGCTGAAATCACTTCCCCCTATTACGCTCACCTTGGTGAATACTGTGCCTCTGCCTTGCCAGGAGAGGGGGTCTGGTGTGTAGCACACCGTTCAGGAGATTCTTATTATGTTTAGTCTCCTGGCAACCTCTCAGACTAAGAAATCAAGGCCTTGGCTGATCCTACACCTCATTGTCGAGTAAGGCATAACAGCACAATTACGCCGCCTTTGCAAAGACGGGCGATTAGGGAGGGCCAACACACCACATGCTAGTACTATTAAGTCTGAATGTTAGAGTACAACTTTACAAAAAACACTCGGTTATGGAGAATTTATGACACTAAGGTTTCATACAAAGCGATTCTATTTTGGTGAACCAGTTCGGAAGAAGCCATGTTAGTCCAGAGATCAATGCATTAATTGCCAGGTGCAGTGGAGGCATAGGCAGAGAGTGTAGGTAGGCAAATGGAAGCTCTCGCTTTAGTCCTCGAATGAACTAATCAGTCTTCTTTCCATTCGGATTTCAGGGGAACAATTTCTGACTTTAGTGCAAATATCACACATGGGGATATTTTTGTCCACTGGCAATTTCACTAGAAAATTTTCAGATATTTTTTGCCAAGGCTTTAACTACTTGCCATGTCCAGGGTCAATGAACATCCAGGTACCCATGATGGCTATTAGAGATGTAAGCTGTGTGCTGTCTGCCTCTGCCTCATCCACAGAGCTCCGATACTCTAATTAACGGCACACGCTGATCCACGGGGAGGGGGAGGGGGGGAGGGTCTAGCCTCACTGTGAAGTGTAACCTGGGGCTTTTGGTTCATGACCTCGGAATGTGTGGATGCTCGCCAGGAGACGAGCTCCTGAAGCATCCCCAATTAGGTGACTCATAAATATTCTGATGAGCAGAGAGATGCTCTGTGTCAACAGGGGGCCGGAAATTAGCCTGTGAGTGTGGGTGTCATCCACAGCGCTGTCTGAGTGCTTAACCAAACAAGGGAGGGCTGGGCCCACCACTGAGCAGGACTGGGCGCCTATGTAGAGCTGTGCACATCCATCATGGTGATAAAAACTGCATCAGGATTAGACTACATATGAAATCGGCACTTGGGGTCAGAGTCTGGGTGCAGCCACATCATAAACTCATAAAATGATGAGATCACGTGTGAGATTGTGTACACAGTGTAGCACTGGATAAGAATGATGCACGTTTTAATGCAGGTTTGTGTGACATGAACCAACAGCACAGTAAGCAGCAAAGGCTAGCTAAGATTAGCATACCTACAGAATGTAAGAGTAAAAAGACAGTGGCTAGATTGACTCCTTTTAGTGAGCAATACGGACCTCTTGATGAAGAGCAGGGGATTCTAAGGCCACATTGAGCAGCAAAGAATGAATTATGTAGGGAAATATTATATGTGTCTATAGTATTGTTGTCTGTTGAGTGTTAGGCACTATGATATGTCTACAGAAGTTGTACCAAGGTTTAGTGAAATTTAAACTGTACAGTCTAAAATCAATGGCTGATACTGCAGTCAAGTGAGCAAGGATACAGTCCCGACCAGGGAAGAGGATTTTGTGGCGCACCATTTCTCCCATTATGCACCCTACTGACCAAATATCCACTGCAGGCATAGAGAGAGGAGAAGAGAAGAGAAGAAAAGAGAAGCAGAGAGAGACAGGGGAGCAGAGGTTAGCATCAGCCAGACACACAAACACATACAGAGACATTTACTGTCATGGAGAGAGAGGGAGAGAAAAAGGGCAGATAAGGACTCATTAGAGAGCAGTGGTTATTCAAAGCCAGAAAAAAAAAACAATTAGTGGCAGTGACACCGCAAACACACAGACAAATGACTATTCCACCGATCAAAGAAGTGGAGGAGGCCCTTAAGGGGACATGACTGGTGGCAGGAAATCTATCGCCCCCCCACCCACCCCCGCCCCCCACCCCGCCACCCTGCCACCAGCGTGCCCTGGCCAGACCCCAGCCCACTGTATTAATTGAGCAGTGTTTGACTAGTATGTAGCGGCAGAGGTTAGCATGCGGGCAAGTGTGGCCATGAGACTAGGCGAGCGGAGCGGACACACAGCTGGCCTCTAGCCCTCCATTGCCAACGCCCGATTCACACACACTGCTTTAGACAGTTTGCAATACCACTACAGAGACTGGCTGCTCACTTCCCCTTGGCACTCTGCAGAGGAAAATAAGCGCCAGTTGTTCAGTTCTGACAGCTGTGCTTCAGTTTGCTTCAGTCTTCAATAATGAGGCATGTTCATTCACATTCCTTAACATAAGCCCTAGCTTGAGGTGGCCTTAAAGACAACAGTAACAATGGCACTGTACCTTTCTGTGATTCTGAGACATATAGAGATCACCATAGTGTCTCAGTCACATGACTAAGCAAACACAACAGCAGAGACACATGCCATCACACACACAAGTGCTGCTGCAGGCCTACCATTCTCTTTGTAGCCCATGCCCAGAATGACCTCTGGTGCTCTGTAGTAACGGGTCACCACGTAGGGTGTCATCATAAAGCTCGTGCCCGCGGTCCTCGCCAGCCCAAAGTCCAGGATCTTCAGCGTGCAGTCTGACTTCACTACTATATTGCTAGGTTTCAGGTCCTATGGAAAGTAAAATCCCATATCAGTTAAATTCAAAAAAGTTATTTGTTCCCAGGAGGCAATTTACACAGTCTCACAGAGTAGAGCACACACTGTAAAAAGAATAAGTAAAGCTTACACCTCTGGTATAGAAGTAATATCTAAAAAATCAGGAAATATAGATGCTTGGCTATGCTGCTCTGATTGCAGTCTTCTCCTTTTCCATTTAAGGGAGGTGTTAGCTCACCCTGTGTATGATGCCAGCTGAGTGAAGGTGCTTGATGCCACATAGCATCTGGTAAAGCAGGTATGACATTCTCTCATGGTCAAGTTCCATCTGAATCACCTGGCACAGGTTGGCATCCATCAACTCCATAACCAGATACCTACAGAGACAGCCATGAGGAGAGTTTTCATTTAGCATCCCAGACACACATACTGATGAGCACACATCTAATCCAGGTGTAGGACCTTATGGTGACTCATGCACCTCTGCTTTAAGTGGAAATAATCTGTTCTACCTTTTTATGAAAAACTATGGCTGGAAGTGCATAATAGCAAATAAACCACAAAAATGAGAATTCCAGCATTCTTCAAGAACTTGTTATGCAGAATAAAATTGAATAAAATGAATCAACAGAAACAGCATGCATACTATTTTCAATCACAATCACAATCGTGACTGAGGTCTTTTAATCTTGAACTGAGTTGAAAGCACAAAGGACATGGCAAACTTGTACAAGTACAAATTTGTTTTTATATTAATTAATTAATGTTAATGATGATGATAATTGCATTTGTTTGTTACAAGCTGTATCAAAACATCACATTATTCACTCTTAATGATCATGAGACTTGTTAATAGTGAGTATAAATGTCACAGATTTTCTTTCTACATGACTAAAATCACAGAGGAAAAACACAAGCCCTGTTGCAGTGATACAAATCTTTTCTTTCTGGTGACAGCGTCTATATTGATCAATGAGAGTCAGGCCACTCCTGATAGCAGAGAGGCAGTCATCTTATCCTGAGGTCCTGACAGACCATATTCATCATGTTGTAATACACACACACACACACACACACACACACTTATTCTCATCCCTGATAGCTCAGCAAATGCAACTCTGAACAGCAAGGACATCTGTGAGTTTGCTCACTAGATCATCCAATCTAAACTAATATGAGTTTCAGATGCGCTGGCAAGCAGAAACCACCTACTTAATGTTTAAGTGTGCTTTGTGCATACTCACAACTGTAGATGCAATTAGCATAGTTGTATATCAATGTCAGTAGTTAGACTGCATCAGTGTAAGGTATATGTGAACTGATAGCAGTTTTGAAGAAATACATTTCTGAGTTGCCTTCCCCACAAATGCCAATGGCACGTTCAGTTGCATGTTTGGGGAAGTGCAGTGGCAGCTCAGAAATGTAAATAGTTTGGCAGGTTATTCTCTCGCACTCACTCTCCTTCCCTCTGCCTCTGTTTCTCAGCCATCTCATCTTGGTAAGACTCACTGCCTCTGGAGCCATGATTGATTCCTCTATTCCCAACCAACCTTCTCCTGCATCCGTAACAGTGACAGCAAACACCTTGTGAGGGCGTATTGATGGTTTGTCTCAGCTATAAACACAAGCACGCGTGCCCTCTCTCTCTCTCTTTCTCTCAATCTCTCTCTCTCTATTTCTCCCTCAAACACACACACACACACACACCTGGTATACACAACTAGTGACACACCTCTTGGCATACAGTTTCACCCCAAAGGTCAATCCAACCCACACATTGTGCTGTATGTGGAGGTGTTGTTGTGCACACTGCATTGATCAGGCACAAGACAGGTAAACACTCATAGGTGGACTGGTGAGAACGTGCCAGAGACTACTACTGCTACTGAACTGAGACGCCCACCCATGTCCCACTGTAGCTGAGGAGAAGGCTACAGTGGAGGAACATGAATTCCTTTATTTAATGGCCCAGTTGGAATAGACCAGCCTGGGGGATGAATACCATTTCTCTGCAGTATTTCAGATTACTCACAAATCAGGCCCAAGAACATGAATTAATCATAGCCTCTTACAACCATAAGCAGAATTCTAAAATCTGACTACTGTAGATATATTAGATGCAGGATGCGTACATACAGTATGCACACAAACATAGTGATGATTCATGACAATATGTAGCAAATAAATACATTAATGTACTTGCACTTAGACTTACAGTTTACCATGAAAGTAACTATTTTTTGCTATTCTTAGGTGATTATGTAACGTATCACTGTAGGTGATGTGGGTTTTTAATAGCTGTCGCAGACTCATGTGATACAATTGACCCAATTTTCAAAACTCCATTGTAATGCTTTACAGTCAGCCTGTGTCATGTTCCCAGCTAGTAAAATCTCCGAGGCTTATCAGGGTCATGTATGCTCGGAGCAGTCAAGAAGGGCCAGAGGAGCAAAGTGAGATGTACATGTAGTCACCAATGCTTATACTTACACATCCTGGAATTCCTCTAAAGATTTCTGTGGCGTGAAAACATTTAATAAGCTGATTATCTGTAAAAGAAGAAAAAATGCAATTATGTTCATGGATGCAGAGCTTTCAATTTCAAATCTAATTAAGCTTTTCATTTGTAAATCCAGTTAGTCACATATATGCATGCTCAGATTTGACACACATGAGAATAAACACAAATGCTCAGATTATCTACGAAGGAATATGAAACATGGGGAAGAAAATAATTTAAGCCTAATTCAGTGCACCTACACCGACACCCTTATGGTTGCACAGTCTAACTGTGGGTGCCTAGCAATGTACACACCACTGCCCGACACAGACCACACACTAACGAGCAGAAAACAAACAAGAGATGACATTCTAGCAGATTATATTCTAGACACACACACACACACACACACACACACACACACACACACACACACACAGAGCAGCAGCAGCAGTACTAGCAGTGGCAGCAGCATCCCCACCCCCTCCTCTGAATAGTCAGTAGCAGCTCTGCTTCCCTCCACCCCAATTCCCACTAAAGCAGGCAGCCAAGCAGCCAAGCAGGGCAGGCCAGCCAGCAGAGATATGGAGAGGGAGGGGGAAGAGAGAGCTGTGTGATTGGGTGGGAATGACCCTGACGAAGGACACTGCTGACAAAGAGAGCGACGGAGAGAGATAGAAGGAGAGGAGAAGAGAAAGAGAGAGGGATGGAGAAATAATAAAAGCAGGGGAAAATGTTTGAGAGAGACAGAATAAAGAAGTGCTGAATGAAAAAGGGATGAGACAAAAATGACAAAGAAAAAGACAGAGAGAGTCTTAAGGCCCAGCCTACATGTATACATATTCTGGACTGTTGGTCTTATCTTACAATACTTATGTTTATCCTTTTTCCTACACATCTATGTCTCAATACATGCAGGCATCATATCAGCTTTGATGAAATTACAAGGAGTAAACTAGTGTTCTCCAGTGCTCTTGATATAATATATATATATATATAAAATGTTCTTGGTTGAAATAGTTTATGCTGTTGACAGACAAGCGTGGACAGTGCCATGGAAACAGTATCTGTCTGAGGGCTAATGTCACTGCTGATCAGTCACTTACATTTTTGTGATTGACACATTTCATAAGCACCAGTTCCCGGTAAGCTCGTTTTGCGTGCGTCTGATTCTGGAAGGGTCTGCTGAGCTTCTTGATGGCCACATTTCTGTCGAGGACGGCATCATATCCAGCACTGCAGGTGGAGATGGGGAATGAATAAATAACACAGGCAGCAGCCTAAAATCTCCTAACCAAGCAAAAACCAGGAGAGTCCAAATTCATAACAATCATGGTATTGCCCATGATTTGTCCATAAAGACAACAATATGCTATATTTATATGTGAGTTTGGTGTGCAACACTTGTTTGTATAAAGGAGCAATCTAAAGGTAAACACATACATACATACATACATTTACAAAGATGCATTATAAATTCAATATTTGCATGTGTCTATTGCTAAGAAGAGCATATGTTGCATGCACCAATCCTGAAGGAAAAGATTGTGAGTTCTCTGACTGTACACTGACTGATGAATGACATTTTGTGATAAAGAAATACAGCTCCCTGACTCATCATGTGAGATGCATTCTGGGAGCAGGGAACTAAGGATTGAGAGGGCACAGCATTTCTGTCTCCCTCACCCCCCCGCCCCCTCAAAAACCCCTCCCTTCCCCAGCCATCCCCCACGCCTCCGCCATCACTCTCCCTCGCTCTCCACTCTGACACCACTTCTAATCATGAAAAATTCAACAGCACCAGCACAAACCACTCTAACAAGCAGCCTCTCTCTCTCTCACACACACACACACACAGAGAGACTCTGCACTGTGTGCATACTGTATCAGAGTAGAGGAATGTGACTGCATGTATGTGTTTGCTGTGTGTCTGTAAGTGTGTGTGAAAGAGAATGAGTGAGAGAGAATAAAAAGACAGAATAAATAGTGGAGAGAGAGAGAGAGAGAGAGAGAAACAATATTGAGGTGGGAGAGTCTTTGCGTTTATCACTGGACTTATTCTAGCAGAGAGGAAATTTCTATCAGGCAATATAAAAGCCCCAGGGGCCGCTTCCTCCCAACCCAGTTGAAATTATAGTGTGGCTGCTTGCTGGGGACAAGGCACAACAGCCGCCCTGAACACAAATAAAATCCCATCACTGTGTAATCACATGATTACAGTTTGCACTCAACTTTTAATCAGCACTTCAATTGACTCATTAAGGAGTACAAAAGGAGTGGTGATTCAACAACAATGGCCACAAAAACACAGGGAGCAAAGCCAGACTCAGTACTGTCCCCTGTGCCACGCACAGGAATCATGGGAAATGACTACTGCAGGCATGTGCTGTGTGTCTGACAGAGCGGTGTCATCTGCATTCAGTCAGCTAGCTATAAAGAAAAATCTAATGAAGGACCTTTGACTTCAGAATCCACCTCAAAATCTATTCATTCTAACTCCTCTCCAATCATCTTGTGTAGTTCTCCTGTCAGAGGATGCCTATGCCTACCCATTCTGGGGTCATGTTAGACATGGAAGGAACAGTCTAATTACTCATCTTCTTACAAGTCTTAATCGAGAATTGCCCTTCAATTATTTCCCTTGAAGTAATGGTATGCAAAACTTTACTAACTTTACTAACTTTTTGCTAAATTTTACAAACTGCAAAACGTCCTTAAAGGTTCTATACCAGGAATATGAACAAAGCCAACATGCTACATGCTTTTCAGTGTAAAGGGACAGGCACAGTGCTCTGAATAGACCTCTTCATACAGGATTGAAAGATGTTTTATGAAGAACTCAAAAACTAAAATGGCAAAAAAAAGGAGTAAATGGGACCTTTAAGTCTTTTTACACTTTGGTGTGAAGTGCTCCTGGACATGTGCATATGTCAGGAATACAACCAGCAAGGCCAGCTGGTTAGTAGTGAGGCTAGACCACTGAAGACTTTGACAGTAGCTCAGAGGGCAACAAACAATATACTGACTGTTAGATTAAATAGCAGCTGTCTTAGAGAGCTGTGAAGGCCCACGGACAAATGCCAGTGAAACATTTCTAACCTCACTGAACCTGTTACATTAAAAGCCAAAATGTCACCTGGACACAATCTTTTTGCCTGCAATAGCAATGGTGATCTGGTGCTTCAGCATGTGAACCTAGACATTCCACTAGCATATTTGAATTTGCTCTGCAGGTCAGTCAGTTCATGAAGCATTGGAGTTCATTAGCTATGCAGTCAAAATCCCAGGGACCAATCAAACCACTTCCAACATCAGGCTGGTGAGTAGCTTCTCAGCATACAGTACTTGTATGGGGCGGGGGGCTCTTATGGGGCAGGCATATTGTAATATGATTCATAACCAATCAAAGCATTTGCATTACTATATTGTTAATCTAGCTTCAATTTAACTTTATATCTCATACTGGTTAGGCCTCTCAAAAAGGGAGGTCACTTGTTGCAGACTCAACATCTTCACTGGCTAATGGTAATTAACAATTCATTAAAAATTCAAAGTTCCACTTTGAGAGCAGCAAGCTTAATGCATTTGTTATTACATGATACATTAGCATATGGCAGATGGAATTCACAAGCATGAAATTTTAACCCTCTACGGTAGACTATAATGTATCAGACACCTGCCACACCTTCCAGCATACAGACCAAAAAAACAGGACTAACTATACCCATGTCTACAGATCATTTAGCTCTGAGGTTTCAGTGGTTCAGATGGCACAAGGCTGGGGAAGGAAGCATCTCTTGCCTGGGGTGGCCCTGCTGGGAGAGGGGTAGAGAAGGAGGCAGGGGCCAGGAGGCAGGAGGCAGGTGTGTAGTGTGGCTGAGAGGGTGGAGCTAATAGATCTCTCTGCAGGTCTGAATGGAGGCCAGATGGCATGGGCAGCTCTGACAGAGACCCTGCGCTTCACACACACCAGCCAGGTGGGCCAGGTAAGGAAAAGCCCTGCCCCACCCTACAAGTACATGTGTGCAAAGACACACACAGGTGCATGCAGGAAAACACGGTGCAACCTAGGTATGATTGGTGATTGTAGACTTTTTTTCTTCATAAAATGTACAATGTACATTTTGGAATATATTTCCAAATAAATCTTGCCATTGTTGCTCTTACAGGCAACCAATTGTTACATAATTTTAAAAATATTTTATAAAATTTCTCATAAAAAGGTCTCAAAATGTCTGCCATGTTGATTAGCTAAATGATCCATCTCTATTTTATAAATAAAACATATGGGGTAAAAATTACATGCCTTTACATGGAGAAAGGGTCTGTTTTGTGTCCATGGAAACAGCTCAGTGTTCAGTATTTTTGGCTGAAGGGACCAAAGCCTGTGTGAGATTTGTGTGCAGGATGATGTCATGTGCGCCTGCCATGGTCTTCTAATGCACACTGACAAACACGAAGACCTCACCGAAAGACCAGAAACCACTGACAACCTCCTATATTTACACTCCTGAATGAGACAACGAAAGTTCCACCCAGTTTGCTGGAAACTTCTCTAAGCTAAGAGGTGGATCACAGGCATAACGGGGAGACAGGATTTGATAGAAACAAACAAAATGACAGGCATGAGAACACAGTCTGACAGGATGAAATTAAACACCGCCTCACATGTTAATTCATTTGACACTTGCTTCACAGCCATTCTTGAGAGGTCACATCACCAAGGTCTACTTCTGTGCTTTTGTAATAAAAATAAACCATGGCTTCTGCCATCTCAGTTTATGATGTTGTTCATTTGGCCATAATCACCGTGGCCGGGCACTGCTCCACAGGCTGAAGCTGGACTGGACAGATAACACAGGCTCCAGCCACTCTTCACCACTCCCATCGTGGGACTCTGACAACATCCTCTTGTTTCACAGGCAAATGTTTTGAACATTATATAACACATTACATAATGTGTGTTGATTTTGAGGATATCACTTTGCATTGCCGTATGGCTCAGTAAATATGCCTCTGATTGATTTATCTTTGTCCAAAAACACAGACAGCATAAAAAAGGTGTATTTACTCCAAATGAAAAATGGCAGGTGGACGATGCGATGAGCTGAACGGTTGGAGAGTAAAGGGAAGGCTGTAAACGGAGTCGGCACCAGCTGCTGAAAGCTTTGAGGATTATGCAGCGATCCACTGCAGTGCGTCTCTCTGCCTTAGATATGAGACATTAGGAGTCAAAATCACTGTTTACTCTCATGAAGTGGAAAAAAATACCCCCAACGAGATCATTTTGTTGAAGCCTGTGAGCAGATTAGTTTTGTTTACATTTCACAGTTTGTAATGAATCTGCATGGAATGCGGTGATATTGCTACCTGATAAAATAAAACTGTTAGCAATGTGAGATATTCAGACCTCTCTAAGGGCATCATTGTTGGCTTTATGTCATAATAAGAATGCTTGCCATGCCACACCATGTGACTGGGACTGGGGGAAGGAGGCAAATTAGATCAGGCCTGTCTGTCCGCCAGACTGGGTTTCAGCAGCCTGTAAAACATGCCCCATCCTCAGCATTAGCAGTCCTGTCCCTCCCTGCCATCTTTACCAATTTACACAATCACTCAGGAGAGGAGAGGGGCAGCCAGGGAGAGATGTTTGTGTGTGTGTGTGTGTGTGTGTGTGTAGGGGAAGTGCAGAGGACGGGTGGGGCGCACGGGTTCTGTCCCAGCGGTGGCTCAGATCTCCGCGTGACAGATGGCTTCAAAGGCCTGCTTGCCCCTGCATCAGCTATCAGCGCTCCAGTCAGAGGCAGCGGGCCTGATAGCCGTGCGTCACAGACAAAGTGACAGCCAAGGGGAAGGGGGCTGCTGGCCTATGGCATTTTCACTGCATTTTCTCTGCACGTGATGTGATGCACTGAAGGTGAAGTATGACACAGATGAGCTTTATTTCACTTGAAATTCATGACTTCCTCCATGGAGCCCAATACTGTGGCATCCTTCTTTGTATCCACACTCATGGTTGATGTCTAATGCCAAACCTGCTTCAGTAACATCGTCTACATCACACACACTTGACAGTCCTTGGGAGGTTGTGCCACACAGTGCCACACTGTAGAACACAGGAGCATTTGAAATCTGTTCACTCACCACACTATTCCCTGAGCTCCAGAGCCAATGGGTTTGAGATTCTGGTAGCGTTTGAGGACTGTGAAGGTAGAGTCTCCCACTTCCACACTGTAGAACTGGTTGTCCACTTTGCTTTTGCTCATGTTGTAATGTTTACCGATGTATGACACATCCACTTGTTTACCAAAGCCCTGCAGAGACATAATCAGCAATGTTCTCAGAAAACAACACATACAACACAAACCCTGCAAAGTAGAAACACTTTGAATCCTGAGGTTCTTATCCTAAGGTTAAGACAATTTAAATTGAACTTTTAACCGCACTGAAGTGTTACCACTGTTACTGCAAATCAATATTAAACACAATGTTACAGATGTCTGTTTCTACAACCATATTCATCACATTTTGAGAGCTTAGACAGTGTCCTCTCTGACACATCAATACTTCATGTGTTCCTCTATCTGGCCTTTTTCTATAGCAGCTGACAAAGACAACTGAGGTTAATGTAATCTCTTTAATGGAAGTCTAAAAACAAATCACCAAATTAACACATATGTACAGATATTTTTAACATTTTTCTCAAAAAAGGGACATAGATTCTTTACTGTTCACACTGTATAATGTCCCAAAAGGGAAAAATGAATTTAAAAGTAAATTGTGTTCCACTCCAACATCTCTCCATTCAATTTTGAATTCCACTGTCATTCAGTCAACAATGTTTGGCACCTGTTAGCAGTTTAACATTTTTGCTTTTTGGTTTGGTTGTATGTATGTAATCATCATTAGGAAGAGACCTATAAACCTGGTACTGCAATCAGACAAGCAATTTTGGATCTTAGAAATGTATCAATTTTGAGCATAGAGATCAAGCCATTTTGGAGCTAGAAACAATCAAGCATGAATAGTTAGCCTATGTATTTAGCATTTCAAATCTTGTGCATGCATGTATGTTTCTGTGTCTGTATGTTTCCAAAATGAGAAGATAGAGCAAGGGTTAGGGTTAAGGTTAGGGTTAGGGTTAAAAAAGCCTCAAAGTGTGAGAGGTGAAGAAGAAAAAGACAATTGACCAGCTAGCCTCTACTTTTATAAGAAGAGAATAACTAGAATGTTCCTGTAAATCCTCCTGTAATCTCATATACAGTACATTATAGTGATTATCTCCAGGGGCAGTAATGTCCCTTTGGATGAGTCCAATGGCTGAGGTGAAACCCTTCATCTCTGCACTGACTCCAGCCTGTTCTCCAGTCTCTCTGGCTTAGGATGCTTGGGCAGTCCATGGTCAGTAGAAAAAAACCTCATTATCTAAGGCTGGATGCTCCAAGGCCTGAGGCTGGGGCCCGGGACACGTCTGTATGATTGCACAGAGTTATAGAACTAAGGCTATGGAGCTGACTCATGAACACTGCAAAGGGGGTTAGCGAGAGAGAGAGCCATCCCCAGCTCTTCATGCCCGTATCTACCAAGAGGGCCATCTTTCTTACAGAGGAACAATAGACTCAGAAAATGACAAGGCTAATTTGAGCCTGATTAACAAAGATTCAAAGTAATTGCTATTGTCTATTTAAAATAAGATGTTGAGACCAAGGGCACTGTAAAGAGCTTTTATTAGCCTTGGATTACAGTCATCACTCAACCCTCACAAGGCACAATGCAATATCTCTGCACTGGGCTTTGTTGGTCGACTGGTCACAGGCATTGTCAGCTATACATAAAGGATGAACCAAAGCACCATGAGGTGGAAATGAAGACTTAACGCCAAGATAGCGAGCTGACTCTGAACACATTCAGCAGCTGAGAGCCTGATCTGTTCTGGAGTCAGCTGCCACTGGGATATGATCTGTGTGGGTGATAAGAGCAGAGATCCAGCTACAATAGATAACATGGAGCGTTTGCCACAGTTATAAAGCCATCAGCGACACTGAGCCTGACAGAGAGAAGGATGCGTTATGATGGCCTGCTGTGTGCTCGATGCCTGATGGGGTTCGCTGGATCAAGCACACATAAGATACCCAGTGTACAGCATATGAGGATGAAAGCACTACTGATTTTCTATCAGGGGCCAGTGTCATGCATCTCAGGGCAAAGATAAGTGTCTTATGATGCACTTCTACCTGGGGTTGACATAAATAGCAGTCAATCTGAGATACATGACAGGTCATGTGAAACAATGTGATTTCAACACATGATGGCCCACTACATCTACACACAAGGAATAGAACAGGTAGCCAAAATGGTCCAGGTAAGACAGTGTCTCACAACAGAACACTTCTCATGACTCCAATAGTGCAGGATGACATTTCAATCATTAGTTCAAAGGTCAACAAGTCTTTGCTTCAAAATGTACAGTACATTAATACGTAACTCATTGACTCAATAAATCTTGATGGTCTGTGAAACTGGTAGGTGCGTAAAGTTTATGGAATTGCACCAGTGGAGCCATCTTACACACCAACAGATCTCACATCAATGAGGGGCAGAATGGAAGTGAATGTATACTGTACCTTTTTTACCTGTATGGAACACACACCTGACAAAAGGCAATCTTCACATCCAGGATTGGTTCACTGCAGTAATATAAGAAATGTCTGTTCATAAATACCTGAAAGACACAAACAGACACATAGAAAAAGATCAATGATCTGTCCAAACACAGCAGGGCATATGCTCTGAGCTTTAGTAAGTGCACTGTGTACCAGTACCACCGAATTTAGGCACTTACACACTTAAATTAATTCAATGACACATCATTGTAATGAGCAGTTGGATCCATTTTCTTTGTGAGGCCACTCAGGACTTTAAGCTATTTTAATACAGCAATTAGTCATTGAGCAGCTGTAATTGGTCAGTCTGCTATCCAGGCAGCTAGAGATAGGTAACAGACACCTTTGTGTTGCATATTGATCTCAGCAGAAAGAAAGAAAACAATAACATATAGACACTCAATATTCTGCCTTAGAGACATTTGCCTTCAGACAAGTGATTCATATTCATGGCAGCGCAAAAACATGATGCATTGTGATAAAAGTCAATCTATTCTCTGAGACATAATAACTAAATTCTGTAGCTCCACACAAGTCCATTGCTCATGCTTAAATGAAACACAGCAATAGAGAAATTGGAAAATTCTATGCCCTATCACACAGACTGATTTATCACCTCCTCATACTCAGAAGACAACAAACACAAGATACAAAATTCCTTGTGATAATTCACTTTACTTTAATGTTGTGAAGAATAAACCTTAATGTTCCTTTACCACAGCCATGTTTAAATTTCCCTCAAATAATATATTTTCCACAGCAAAAAATAATAATAATAATAATTGAATGTGATGCACAAGATGTTTTTAAGATGTTGTTGTCAGAGAGGAGCTCCGACTGCCGACGTCAGTATGTTAATTCCTGTTGATTATTTGCCCCTCTCCTCTCAGCAGGCTTCTTCTTATTCCCCAGGAGGAGCAGACACGAGCACTCCAAACACGTGGAAGCATCTAAGTTATTCAGGACCTGAAGGGAAGCTTTAAATATTCATTTTAGTAGGGCAACCTTGAGAAAGACACCGCTTTCACTCAACAAGGGCTATTTTTTTACTGTGTGAAGAAGCTCACATCATATGGAAAGTACTTAATATTGTCTTTTATCTCAGCATTCAGCTTCAACAGTGTGGTGATGAAGAATAGTGGTCATCTAATGATGACTCACATGCCTTAGTTTAGACCACTGGAACCATAGAGTTGGCATTCAGGAGGAGTCTATTGGAGTGCACAGTGACATTTTTGCTCCCATTTCTTTGACTAATGATAGCAATCAAAATGTGAGGAAACTTGAGCAATGTCAGAGCTGATTGTTCCACAATAAAAAGTGTGAGGAAACTTCAAGCAATGTCAGAGCTGATTGTTCCACAATAGCTTAGAGAGTGATGTGGCAGCATTTCACCACACATCCCCTTGGACCCAGACAATACAACTGTCAACTTAGCGGAGATGAGAGAGAATGGAGGAGAAAGTAAGAGAGAAAGAAGGAAAAATGGAATCAAAGAGGAAGCAGAGAAGAAAGAAATAATCTTTTGCTTCCTTCCTTTCTATCATTGTGAAGAAAGTATGTAATTCTCTAATTCTCACTGGTTCCACCAATGACCACCAATGTATTTGAGATGTAACATGAATCCAAATAGTAGCTACGGGAGGGCAGTGCACAGTAGCAGTGGCAGCACTGATGGAAGAACTAATGTTTGTCTTAGTGATGACATAAGAGCTAAGACATGAGGCAACGGCTCAAGCTGTTCAAAATGTTGGTTTGAAAGGTACTGTGGCTGCACCTGACATTCTCATTGGTAACACAGTCACACTGCTGAACGCTAAGTAAACACCTCTCGGTGTCTGAGAGCCTGTATGCTTATTAAGACTCACCACATCACCCCGGGTTGTGATAACAGTCAAACATTCTAATGGAGAGAAATTCACACTCAGGACCCATGGGTTTAGGTCTCTCTGCAGCAACTTCCTCATTAAGACAACGGAGAGTAAGAGAGAGAGAAGGAAGAAAACTCTCACTTAGCAACTCGCCTCTCAGTCCATTTTGGCAATGTCTTGCAACATTTCTGGCACGACAGGCTAATTGGAAACTGTGGGAACAGATCTGGTCTTTAAACTGTGATATTTGAATAGTCAGTGTGGTGCTTTGCAGACAAAGGCTCTCGTCCCTGAAGGAAGTCCTTACTGCCAAGCCACCAAAATCCAAAATATCCACAAGCAACAGCCTATCATAATATGCCAATCATTTACTCGATACCATTGGATATTTTCTAGTTATTAATTCTCTGTAATTAACTTTCTACATAACAATGTATTTTATTTGCACTGGGCAGATAAGCAGATTTAACACATTTTAATAATACGATGAGGGCCGAACAAAACAGCTCTCGAGAGACTCCTGTCAACTGCCTTGAGTTTGGGCATCAGTCCACACTCTTTACTCTTTTCAATCAGGCTCTCCAACAAATGCATTCTAAACCCTTTTCCACTAGTGTTAGCTACAGTCGCACTAGTTTCACTGTGCCATTTTTATACATTCCTGTGATACTGTGATTTTCTTGTTACACACCCAAGCTAGCAGCCTACACTAGCCAGTGACATAAAAGGTCACAGCGGAGCACTGATAAATACAGCTGAAGATGTAAGCTATTGATAAGCTTCCTGTAGAGCGTGGTATGGCTGGAGAATGGGTGATGTGCTAAAGTCAAGCACACAGAGAGCACACCCAAAGGAGGAGGCGATGGGCGAGGGCAGATGGCCCGGATAGGGGGAAGAAGATGGATGGTATGGCACAGTGGCTGTTGGTATTCTAGTGCTGGTGGATTGCTGGATGAATGTGACCATAAGAGCAGTGGGCGTGAAGAGCACTTGATTTGCAGATAAGAGCTTGAGCTGAGTATTGACAGGGCTGTCGATACACGAGGCGAACAAGAAGACACCTTTAATAAAGAACTCCCGACATCCATGTCAACATGCACGTCCTCATGAGTCAAGACACATGAGCCTCAGGAGCTGTACTCTGAGGCCAGGAGGAGAAGTGCTGATGCTCTTTTCTTTTGCCTCAAGGTGTGCATTGCTAATATTACACTGACTGTGTGTTTATGTATCCAAAGTAATAGAGACTGTTTGTGTGTGGAGTTTGATGTTTGATTAGTTTGTGTCCAAAAGTCACATTTCCTTTGGACAAGACTTGTCCAAATATGATTTGCATAATTCTTAGGTTAACATGTTCAGTGCAACACTAGCAAGCCTCATGCCCTCCTGCACTTGTTCTATACCACATGTTAAAGTACCCAAAATGAAAAAAGCACATGTTCAAGGAGAAGAGTTCATGCTTTATCTTTTTTAGATTCTAGTTAAAAGCATATTCCAGCAAGTCTGTTTTTTTGCCATTGTTTTCCATTACTAACACCAATGTCCTAAATTTTCATCAATACATGTAGATTTTAGGTAATGAACGATTTTATAAGGCTCATAAATGACCCAGTTTCAGTTTCGTTTGACATCAGGCGCCATTTTCATCTTGCGAGAACATTGTAAATGAGCAGAGAAACCACAAGGTGAGCCAAGAGTAATCAACCATTTAACCATCAAAGTGACTAGAAAACCTAAAAACTGCATAAAATGTTGTCTGGTCCTTTAAGTACACATGATATACCAAAAATATTACATTTCCTGTTCCTCCGGCAAGGGAATCCATTCTTAATTTTCTTTGTATTAAAATATTAGTAGACTTACTAACATCAACCATTTTGCTTATAAGCAGTACTGTATACAGTTCAGTGGTTGAGTTGGCTTCCATTTAAGCCAGTGAAGCAAACAATATAACAAGTTTAAAACAATATAACAATATAACAAGTTTGAAAAAAACATAGAATGTCTCTTCTCATTTTAGGAAATAGTAGGCAGTTCTACAGCTCTAGAGGAAATCCCCTTCTCTCTCTGGGCCATCTTCTCCTCCAGTGCTCCCCACACACACCTGACCTTGGCTGGTGCTGTGTTTGCCACATGCTGGGTTGCAGGCTGATTCCTAGCATGGGCTCCATTTTCCACATGACTAATTGCTACCATTCACTGGGCCAATCAGCTCCCTCTTAGATGGCCCAGCTACACTCCCCAGCAGCTCTCATGAATATGCTAACTGGTGACGAGTGGAAAGCGAGATAGCATGAGCAAAAGCATGGAATGAAATGAATGGTGGGGCAGGGATGATAATCATCCGCTGAAATGTCCTGGCCATCTCTCATGTGTGCTTTGCCATGCCCAACTCATTAGTCATTATTTTTCCTCTGATTATGAAACATGTTCATTTCTTTTCCATCAGCTGTGTCATAACCTCCAGACCTAAGGACAGCTCTTCAATTGATAGACAGGGAGATTTGATTCCAGACTGAATTCCCCAAAAGGCACACAGCTGGATTTGAGCCAAACGACACAAAATGACAAAATTTTCAACATTTATCAGGTGTGACACCTTTGGTCAATGCGGATGTCATGAAATGACAATCCTTATGGAAGACCCTCAGCTCTGAATTCAGTCCTCGGACAGCAGTTACAAAATGAGCTTCTAACAAAGCGGCTAGTGGGGGTTGATGCTGTCCCATCTGCCTCTATAGGCAGGCTGCCATCTAAGTGCTGTCAGCGTGAGGGTGTGGCTGACTTACTCCCTGGAACACGGTGAAATCATAAAGCACAGCAGATCCCTATCAGGAACCAATCTGAAACCTGTCATTGAAGCCGATGGGTCTGTCCACAGTGTGACACCAGGCACATGAGGCTACGGGTTTGGAGGATAGGTGTGGATGGTAGAGAGATCTTACATGTAGGGTATTTTGCATTTGTAAAGGAACCAGTATGGCAGCAAGCCGTAAAACTGAATTTCATAATATTTCATGTGTTTGCTTTAACTTAATATAAGTTGGGTTGTTTAAGTAGTCTTTCATTTCTGTCACTAAAGATGTTTGCTCTCCTGGCAACACATTGAAGTTTTTCATGCAGATCTAATCATCAACCAAAAGACTCCAGTGTAGAGTAGTAAGCCAGAGTAAGCTACAAGCATCATGTCCCTAATCACTCCTAGGTACTATCAAACAGTAAGTTGTTATTGAGAGTACTGGAATTAGAATGTATGTTTTATTATTTTCAGTCAGTCATATGCAGTTTATGTCATTATGTTTGAGCTAGACCTGACTCAACTGTCTATCCACGTAAGACATGACTGTTTTTATTTCATTCTGTTCCTGCTGTTCCCATCATTAGAGATAAGGTGGAATATGATGTTCTTGGGTTGTTTTGGTGCTTGCACTGTCTGTGCTTGTCCCCTGCGTCAGTGGCTATCTACTCTGGCGTACCATGCTGGCACTAATCATGGTCTGATTCAGTGCGGCCCACGTCAACTGGGATGACCAACGCCACTTTCCATCAACCTGGAGCTGTACCTAAAGTCAGGCTACTTCCTTGTCTAGTTAGAGTGGCTGGTGGATCTTTATGTGAAACTGCCTCTCCCTTGATGTGCATCATTGTAAACAAAACTCTGATCCTGATTTTCTAACCATCGTCTGACTTGGTCTCCCGCTCTACTGATGTAACCTAAAAATTGCTATCATTATGATGGTGATAAGAATATCATTTCAATGTACAGTATGCAAGGTATTAAATGGGACTTTTAATTACAGCTAAATATTAGACAAAACATACAACAGTTTCAACTGTTTTTATGGTTTATCACAAATGATTTATGCTGTGCCATGTCTTTAAATTCATTAATAGCCTACATTAGATTCAGTGATGATGGTCTTGCTGTAAGGCCAAAAGTGAGTGCTGTCATAAAAAACATTAGTAAACATAGAAACATTAGTGAAGTACATTAACCCATGCTTCTTCCAAACTAAACATGTAGGATTTTTAAGATAGGTTTTCAGATTCAATGATGAAGGGTGAACAGGGTCCTTTGTTGAAACACCTCTGCTTTTCTGACACAACAGCCTGGGTTTCCTCCTCAGTGAATGCTTATTCAGCAAGCCACAACACACACTTACAGCAAATGAGCACTGTCTCTCTCTCACTCTCTCTCTCTCTCTCACACACACACACACACACACACACACACTTACAGTGCACTGTTTTCTCTCCATAAACTAGCTCAAAACATGCTGACATGCTGGAAAAATAAAGTACTCTCTTTCAGAGGCAGTGGTGGTAGTGTTTAACTGAATGTTAGTGTTTAATGCTGATTCATAATGTGTATGAATGTATTCTCCAACAGATCAGCAGTTCAATCATGGATGGGAGCAAAGAGATGTCATCCCTTGCACAACAATTTGTGTACTAGAGGCAGTAAGTCTCGTTGGATCTTGTTAAGCAGATGGAACAGTATAGTATCTCAGAAGACATCATGCTCATCCCTCAATCCTCTGAGAGCATCAGAGACTGATTGCAAAATGCTTGCATCCATCTAAGAACTCAGACACATTGACTAGATCTCCACCATCTAAGAACTCAGACACATTGACTAGATTTGTTTCTTTTGGCCTTGCACATTTGATTTAGTTTCATGAGATATAGAAAACTGGGGGATTAAGCTCTATGCAGCAGTGAGGTGAATGCCTTATATAACCATTCAACTATGGAGCATAATGAAGCTTTCAGAGGTTGAGATGTTGATGCGTCATATAACCACATCTGTGGTCACAACGGTGATGTACTTGTATGCAACCCAACTGAGCCAGGGCTGGTAAAGAGGCTGGTACACAGAGAATGAGAGCCTACAGTGCAGAAGAACCATTACCTTCTGTCATCACCCACTTACTCACTCTGGACTATGATAAAAACGCAGACATAAGCCACACTGAGCCCAATTATTAAGAGACTTCAGCTGAGGAACAAGCACAGCCCTTGGGGAAAGCATACACATCGCACTAATGTATAGCAGAAACTGTATGAACAGGTTGCTTTAATATGATTTTGAGACTTAAAGGACAGAACAAGAGTTTGCATGGGTTGGCACAAGAGACAGAGGCACAATCAATGTATATGTTCATCCCTACCAGTTGCAGCATCCATCACTGAATCCACAAACACCTGACTGTGCTCCAGGCTGCAAGTGGTGAAATCCCTGAGCATAATAATCCCAGGGGAATCCCGTGGAGAGCAGGATTAGCGTGGATTAAGAATGAGTTTCATTCCGAATCTACACCCACCAATCTTTTTTCATCATTAAAAAACACCCCAGCGTTACAAGATTACTGTAATACAACAAACCTAACAAAGACAATTTGATTATAATTAGTGACTGACTTGGTTGTGATCTTGGGAATTTCAGGCTACTCCCCCTTCACATCTGTTGGATTATGAACACACTGATGACACAGTGTTTGCCCCCCCCATGCCATGTCATGCCAGACATTATATTCTGCATCTCTCACAGATGTACATGCCCCTTTCACATGCAGATATTTTCACTCTCACATGCATTTGTTTAATATGCCTTGCATGACTTCTTACAGTGCTCAATGTATCAGCCATTCACCAATCTGCTGACAGAGGATCAGTCATGGGGATCCAGGCGACCAGCCCTGCCACAAGCATGTTCCCTCCGATCAAGATGGCACTATTGTGGACTCGTCTTTTGTCAAAATGTGCTTTGTGGTAAGTTAATTACTGCTTCCAAAAACATCTTATTGGCTCAAAGAAATGTTCAGAATGCATAAATATTCCTGTTCCAATGTAGCACTGAGAGCACCAAATTAGCAAAGCTAATGACTGGCCAACCTACTCCCATTACATTTCAATGAAGAGTGGTGGAAAGGGATGAAGGACAGAGATAAAGGAGCTTTTAATGTTAATGAATCAGCCCTGTTTATAATGGAGGCCCATTAATCTCTTGCAGGTGACCTGCATATACTCAGGCATAGGACCGACACACACACACACACACACGCACACACACACGCACACATGAACACACATGGACACACAATAAACAGAAGAAGCGGGCATAGCTCAGCTAGGCTATCAGCATTCTGCTGTGGTCTGAGTGCACGTAGGTAAACAGTGAGAGAGAGATTGAGCAGAGAGGCTGTATGTGCGGCTTGTGATAGATAGACTTGAAAATAAACTGTTCAAAGGTGGCAAACATTGAAATCCAAGTCTACTCTATGTCCTCAGGGTTTGTTACATTAAATAGTGAACAGAAATTGTGATTTCCCTAGCAAGCTAATTTAATTACCATATTGATAAATATGCTGGAAAGATTAAAAATGTAACATCAATTCTAAAAAATCATTGAGTCAGATCTTTAGAGTGACTCCTCCAGGGGGTCGGTCCCACATGTGACATAAAGATAAGGAGAAAATTCACCCACAGCAGGGGAAAAAAGGTAGATAGGAAGGAAGGACCTAGTGCCCTACAGTTAATACTGCTTTTTATGTGTATGGTCAGATACACACCCAATTACATACTTACAAGGTCAGGTCCATCTAATATTGTCATAACACACAAATTTTCTAAATTATTAGAAGAATAGTGGGCATGGTGGAACAGCAGAAAGAGTCGCCAACCGTTAATTGGTTGACCTGGAGTTCAACTCCTGAACCTGCCTTTACAAGTCTGTGCCGCTTTGGATTATATCACATAATTAGCAGTCAATTTTAACTTTAGAAAATAATAAATGAAACCCATGTTGTTACCTTTCAGCTCTCTCAAATAATATAAGAGTAGGCTATATTCCAAGTGAAACATTAATAATAAAGAACTTTATTCAAAACTCATTCAGTTTGTAGACAAACTGAGCTTCTGGGTTGTTGAAAGACATTCAAAGCTTCAGAGATGAACATGGTCATGTTAATATATCCAGACAGCACCAAGAACAAATAAATGAGTCACAGATACTTCATAAAATACACTGAAAGTGTTTTATCAACAACCAAGCTAAATTCAGAAGCCTCCCCCCAGCAGACCTATGAGACGGCTGGAAATGGGCTTGCATTAGGATGAGCTAGAGCTGATGCTCTTTAGGCAGATTTGAATTTGTTTGCCGTTCTATGTGATGCTATCATTAGTACTGCAATCTCTGAGCCTCCCTTTTAGTCTCATTTCAAAATCACATAACCCTTCTTCTATCTAGCTCTGCACACAGATGACTCTCTCTCCCCATCCCACATAGTGCCGCTCCATCCTGTCCCCGCATCATTCTTTTTCCTCTTCTCTTACACTCTCTCTCTCTATCTCTCTCTCACCATTCTCTGCACCTCTTGTGCAGAGACAAGCCGGCTGCAGCCAGTGCTGTTCCCAAGGGAGAGCAGAAGCTATTTTAAATGATGGTCCCTTCCTTCCATTAGACCAGCGTACTTTCTTAAGATGAACAGTGGCCATTGCTCTGAAATGAGGGTGGGCGTTTGGATGTTAATTCTGTTAGCTGTTGCTATATTTTTCACAGCTTTATCTCCTTCTATCACTCTTACTTTCTTTCCATGGGATACAGTGGCATGTTTTCAATGTGATGTCTCTGATGCATTTGTGTGTGTGTGTGTTCCCTCCCTCATTGTTGTGCTCTCTCTTTTTCTTTCTCTCTCTCTCTCCCTCTCTCTCTTTCCCCCCGCTTTTCTGTCCTGCACCGGAGGCAAGCTGGAAGCCAGCTCACATGAATATGTCAGTGAATCTCCATTTGGCTCCGTCCATCCTGTAGGCTGTAGAGGACATAATTCCTCATTTTTTCTACCTTTTTTTGCTTTTGTTACTTCCTCCCTCTCTTCCTGCATCCCTTTCTGCTGCTACCTACACCCCCCCCCCCCCCGCCTTCCTCTTTGTCCCATATTCTTTGTAAATGCTTCATTCAGCGCAGTCTGCTGTTGTGTTAAGGTGGCGTGGTGGTCTCGCTTAACTGGGCTCCTAAGAGCTGTTTCCATCTGTTCTGGGCTGGGAGGTTTGGCTGATGGAAGCAGTGCTGGCTTCTGTGCATATGTGCCTGGCTGGATGAGAATCAATGAAAAGGTGGATCTTCTAGTTGATTGTCTTCATTTTTCCTTTCTGTTTGTGCATAAAGAATCATAAGCAACATAGCACTAGTGCAGAAAAAAAAACATTTAAGCAAGGCCTATTGGTTGAGTCAGGCCATTTAATAAACAAACAATGCTTATAAGATCATTGAGTTTTTTCCTGCTGTACGTCCTCTACCAGCGTCTATGGGACTGCTCAGCTGTGAATATCATTTGGTGTTTTACTGCGAGGTTTGAAAATGTCACAATTCCTTGGAGAGTCTGTCCAAGTCTCTCACACTTGTCTCCCTCTGTATCTTTTGTCCATTTTTATTTCACTCTGCTAAGCTTATAAAATTGGATGTAACCAAAACAAAGATGCCATCCATCACCAATTATGCTCTTGCAAAATTGGTCAGATAAAGAGGATTACTTTGGTAGAAGGAAGAGCCAACCACTGCTTATTTATTCTTTAAAACAATACTCTTTCTGTCCCTCCAGCTTTGCTTCTTTGGGGTATTTATTCAGACACCAACATAACTGCTCACCAAATCCTCATTACTGCAGCGTGACTCAATTAGCTTGTTTGGTGACTGAACAGAAAAAGAAGGATCCTTGAAAACAGCTAAATTATTAATACCAGCAGCAAGCAATAAGTGAGGGGCAGCTGTTATCACTGGCACAATCATAGAGTAGTGCATACTACAGTACTACATTACAATTCAGGTACTTTTCCCTGAATGTCTTAAGCAAGTGATATGAAGTATTTTAATTAATACCTATAATAAGTACTCTGCCTACCTCTCTCTCCGTTCTTGCAGATGAACAGCCAATCAACCTCTCAATAAATGGCACAGAGATCAGCTTACTATGCACTTTTCACTCAAGTATGAATATGCTCAGCCATAATGACTAATTCAATCCATTTGAATATCCATCCATAATCAAACCATCAGCACTATTCTGGTTTAACGAAGGCCATGTCTGTCTCCTGCCGTATGGCAGAAGAGTGGATTCTAAACCTTCCAAATTTCATGTTGACTAGTTTAGTCCTACAGCTTGTTTATGCCTATCAATTACCCCACTCTCCTGAGGACTATACATTTGAAATGGTCCACAGAGAACTGTTTTTTCAAGCTGCCACATTTTGCCGTCTCTACAAATGCCTTACTTCAGAACACAAGAGTCAGAAATAGCATCAGAATAGGAAGCAATGTCTTTCTGATGCAGAAATGTAGCATTAGATATCTAAATTAAGTATTTTAACTACATCCAATTATCATTTTTAAGAGTCAACCTCAGTATTTTGTCTATTATGCACAATAGATATGATACATTGTGAAGAACGTTAATAAACACTCTAATATTTATCTCCCAGGCAGGTGGATTCAAGCAAGTGTATCCCTCAAAACATCTGAGATACTGGAGCACAGAAACAGTGACTGCAGATGTGCTGAACCGCCAGCTATCCTGTGGCTTTCAATCCGGATTAATACTTTCTTTTAAATCCTTTTGATGGCTGCATGGATTGCTGTTCCACTCTTAATGAGTATTTGCTAGTGATCCTCAGGTCAGGCGTGCACTCTGCTTTGGCTTAATATATCAGCTGGTAAGGTAGCTAAATAAACACACACACACACACTAGTTAAAATCCATTTATATAACACCCTGAATGGTCTACAGAGTAGAAATGCAACCAAAATGCAGAAGTACCAGACACAAAGAATGTTCTACTTTCAACTGGCCTGTCTAATCCAATCATATTAATTACCCCATTCAATCACCATTCCTACAATTCTATTAGTGATCAAGACCAGAGAGCCCAGCCTGGCTCTACCCATCTAGTATCTCTGCACATTTTCAACTCAGTGAGATACTAGTCTGGCACTGCTATAGTGTTTCATGTAGCCAGGATGCTGAACCAATCAATCAACCAACAAAGGGTAGGATGTTTCAAGATCAAAAGTGGCAGTGGTAAATGGTAACAGCTAGGAACACCTGTAAATATTAAAACAAGAATGTGTATATTTATACAGCAAGTTCTTGTTTATCATTAAGAATCCCTGAATTAACATTATGGAATCTCTGATGAACGTGACTCGTTAAGCTTATCTAGATATAAATAATACCATGCTGGACTGACAACGTTTCCAAGCCCCGACAAAGTGAGTGAGTCTGGGGAAACCACCAGAAGGCCAGCCATTCTGGCTTTTTTGGTATGCAAAGGCTGATGTCAGGGTGAGTATACAGTATAACGGTCCACTATCAGAAAAAAAAGAATGTGGGTTGGTCATTGACAGAGCCCTGGTATCCCTCTAGGCTCCAGGAGAGATGTCAAACAGTGCAGCTATTTAATTAAACTAACTGGACTACAGGAGCGAAAAATTGATCTAGTTTTAGCTGAGGAGTTAGGTCCAGTGCTGAGATCTGCTGCAAGAAGTGACAGTGAGTGTTACGCTGAGTGATATAATCAAACACAGCCCAGTGGAGAGAGCCATGCTTGGATGGCAGCCCTGTGCTCAGTGCCTCAGGCTCCAACCACTCCCTAGCCACATAATTACTCTCCTATAATGAGTGCATCATCCATGCAGTAGAAAATGATATTATCCATCATATGGAGAGGGGCAGGCATCTGTGGTGCCACCAAAATCCTCAAGCAGATTCATGCTTCAGGGGTCCACTAATGCTGTTACATGAAAAACAGAGAGTGCTTCTGATAACTGATATTTAGGATGAAACATACCCCCAATTTTGCCATATGGGCATAATAAAGCCAAACTATTTCAGATCATCAAAAAGGTACCAAATTTCAATTCCATTTCAAATGAAGGCGCTATTATTGTCATCATTAGTGCAATTCATGGAGCACAGCTTCATTACATGCCAGTGTCAACTGATTCTGCACATTTAGCAAAACAATCCAAAAAGGATTCCATTATCAAGGAGATGCAACAACATGGGAGATTATTTGATACTGTGACAACACATAGGCCATCCCATCTGTAGAAGATTGTGCAACTACACTGCTTAGAGTTCTCAATGAATTGCTGACCAAAGTACTCCAGACATTCATGATTTGTCACCTTTTCACCCTGGTAAACATGAGTGCAACACACCTTGTCTGTTTACCATAGCCTGAAGTCAATCGGGATGAAATAGTGGGTGTCTCTACAGAAGGCTTCAAGTTTCAGCTATGCTGTAACATAAAAAAACACTTAACAAAATCCCATCACTAAAACTTGCCAAAAAACTTAAAGGCAAATAATTAAAGCCTACATTATTAAAACCATTAGTAAACTGTGGCCAATCTTACACTTCAAAAAAAGTGGAAATAAATTGCATGCATAGAGGTTCATAGAATATTGTGATGTAGTAATCCAACCAACCTCTATTGAAGGGAAACTGACAATTACACCCCATGATACTTAAAAAAAACTGGCCAAGACGGACCAGACAGCTGCAGTTCAAACAATGAATTCCAGATTTGCAACATAGGCCTTCTACCCATGGTCCCGGCTGATTCTGAACATAAGCCTGTCACACTGCAATGTTCCAGTCAGATCTATATCTGAGAGAAAGGTTGTTTCCTGTGAATGCGTACTACTCACATACTATGTGGGTGAGATAAATTCCACAACCTTTATGCACATAACACATGATAAAGACCTACTAAAACATCAGTGGTGTTGTGTAATCCTTCCCTTTTGTACAGGGAAATTATTCAAACATGACACTGCAGGTACTTTGTTTGAAACTTATCTGCAACATTACAAGACCTTCTGACCCACATTCACCACATAGCTGACTTTCACACTGTCTAGGCTCAGGGGGGAAACAAATTATTCTGCATTGGTACACTGTTGTGTGCTCTGTAAACCTATGCTTTTCACAGGCTTGTAACAAAGCAGTAACATTGATATTAACACACTGTCAAAGGCACCTACATATATCTGCAATTATAAAGAAAATGGCATATCAGGGGCAACAGAAGTAGGCATAGGCCTATTACGGTTTATCACAAGGATTTAGAATAAATCAAGATTTATTTATAATAAATCTGACAGTTTTACTAATTTAAAATAAGGTAACTCTTTCAATTGCATAAAAGACAATGCTAAATGACTATAAAAAATGGAAAATTCTTTCATGGGACGATCTTGTATGAAATCATGGGCAATCAATCAAACCGCCTGATTACCCGGTAGGTTACAGTAAACGTAGGCCACAGCTTGCGCTAAATATTTTTGCCCATTGCCCATTACAATAGCCAATGACAACCTCGGCCAGTTCGCACTCACCAGCACCATTTGGTCCGTTTGATTCTTATATTATGTGTATTAAATACATTTAAACTGTCCACCAACGAAGCGATTCGAGAATTATTTTGTATTTTTAAGGTGATGTGACAGATCCTCCAAAAGCACCGCAGAGCCACACACAATAAACAGACTAAATAAAACAAGGGGTTTATGCACCATGAACTCATATTGAAAGCCAAACCTGAATAAGCCACTTTCCCCAGTGAAATTCTTAAAAGAAGACCTTATTGTAGGAGGCCTCTGTGACCCAAATTAGATGCGCAAAGACAACAAAACACAACCTAAGCGTCTGCGGTATTTATCAAAACACGCATCATACTGATCGACAGATCAACATTTGCATTTGCCTAACATGAAATTACAATAACCAACGGCTGCCTTCATAAATGCCCGTGGCCTAATTAGCTTATTCGACAATTTGTGGTTAAATTTCTTAAGGTGCAGGGACAAGAGCTGCACTGCCACTGTAGCAAGAAAACAAGAGTGCCCGATTGGAGTCGTCAGGACAAATACCCATCCCGTTTCACAGAAATGTTGTTTCATAGTTGCTGCTGTGAAACACACATACATTTGGGGTCTATGGTTGTCACTACACACTTATTATTCTCGCTGTTCTTCACCATACTTCCATAGCCATCGGTCGACTTCATTAACCTTCGCAGCGATCAATATGCATCACCCCACCCTTCAGCAGGTTCCCGCATCAACATCATCCAACGAACCTACCATTCCGTGCCAGATGACCACAATCCCAATCCGGTGACAGTCCTGTTCAAAACATCCCGACGACCGACATTTGCAGACCTCAATGAGGCGTAATTTGGCTTTATGACTGTACACACAAGGAAGCACCGACTAATTAAACGGGTCTAAAGTGGAGACTTTGATGCTGAATCACTCCTCGCTCACCGCCTTGCAACCATTGTGCTGGGAGATGCTGGCTGTACCATTGTGGAGCCAAGCAGAGGAGCGCTAGAAAAAGGGCTTAGGGAAATGGGTTGCTGTAGCAACAGAAAGGAGTACACGTGACGTCAAAGCCCACAGCAGAGAGAGAGAGAGAGAGAGAGAGAGAGAGAGAGAGAGAGAGAGAGAGAGAGAGAGAGAGAGAGAGAGAGAGAGAGGAGAGAGAGAGAGAGAGAGAGAGAGAGAGAGAGAGAGAGAGAGAGAGAGAGAGAGAGAGAGAGAGAGAGACTAATCTTCTACCATCCGCATCCTAGCCAGTAGAGAGCCTCCCTCATGCGCACATGACCGGCGTGCTTGTTGGAGGTGGGAGGAACAACGGTAGACGTACCCGCCTCCCCCCATCGTCCTCCTTGTCTTCCTTAACGCACCCTGGCAATGCCCTTTGTGATAACATTTCTCAAAGATGCCTTTACTGCAGACAGTAGGTGACCATGGTTTTGGAAAGGCGAGATGTAGCCTAGGCCTATATCTCAATGTCAGTGATGTGTGTCTCTCATTCTGCCACAAACCATTTGCGCACCATGTTCACGTCTTGCCCCCCTAGGCTACATGATGTGTTGATGTGTTATGCCAACACTGGAATGTAAAATGATGTGAATCATTAATAATACACATCTGATAACTGGATATAAAAAAAATGTTTTAGCAGACAAAATGTCAACCAAATCTAATGTCAACCAACCAACCAAACCAATTCATGTTATTTACATTATTTTCACCATAACATGGTCTCATCAATATTTTGAATGTGACAAAATATGCAATTTTAATGGATTGCCCAGGAGGCAAAGCAATGTCGTGGGATATGTCCAATGTCCAAATCTGCTTCATCTTTTTACATTTTATAGATATGACAAATTTTGTGGAAATGTGTCCTCAGAGGTAGATAAGGATGCTTCAACTGACTTATGGAGAATTGAGTAGGTTCCAAGACTGAGTTTAGAGCTGTTAACACAGAAAATAGCATAATTCATTTTTTTTTTAAATTTGTTTCAAACAATGTGCATAGCAGTCCAAGAACACATGGGCAGAAACAACTAATAGCATATACACTGTGCCAAGTTCAATGAATGTGGGTTCCTGAATGAATGAGGTTTTTTTTTTTTCTGCTGAGGGCAATTCTAGATGAAAATTGACTACATGTAAAGGAAATGAGGATAAAGGAATCAGTTGTGATGAACTGCAGACTGAAACAGTCAATATTGAGTCCATGTATATAGAATTCCACTGTATTTTAGTATCTCAAGACCTTTTATGTCAATGTCTAGTGATGGAAAAGTTCAAACATTGTGAGTAAAGTTTATGAAACGAGTGGTTTGGGGACTGAACCCTAGTTGCACCGTCACAAAACACAGAAAATACATACAGCTGTAACAGTTCAATTCAGTTCAATTAAGTTTTATTTATACAGTGCCTTTAACAATAGTATTGTCTCGTGGCGCTTCACAAAAGGAGCACCCAAGAGCAACAGGGGCAAGGAAAAACTCTCTTATGTTCAGTTAATCTAGGAAGAAACCTTGGGCAGATCCACGACTCAAGGGACTAACCCAACTGCCAGGGTCATGAAGAAAAAATACAATCAGTACCATGACAGACTACAAGTTGCCTATGGTTTTAGCTAAGGTTCATAACAGTTCATAATAGAGTATTATCCCACTTTACATTACATGGTAGTCAGTCCATAGGTGGTTATCAGGAATTATGGCTGGACAATGTAGCAGTGGCCAGACATAGTGTCAAACTCTAAGGAGTGAGATGGGTCATGGGGGTAACAATAAGGGTCCATTTGACAGTGCCATTGTGAGGGGGAGTCAATCACAAAGCCACAAGGAAGGGGAGTCGGGCCTAGCATGGGCGTCCAGGAAGGGCCTCTATGATGGAGAGTCGGTCCTGACATGGGCCTCCCGTAGTGTTGGTTGTAGTCCACTCAGTAGGGGAGGGTGAGAGGAGTCCGCTGGAATGAGGCAGGGATGACACTCAGCAGAGATAATTGTGGACAGAGGAAGAAAGTGAATTAGGCCAGGCTCACACATCAGAGAGCAAATGTGTAATTTGGGCATACATATATGTATTGCCATGCACCATCCCTAACTGTGGGAAACAGTAAAGAGGAAGGTTTTAAGTCTAGACTTAAAGGTACTAAGAGTGTCTGCTTGTCGAATGGTGGGGGGATTTTTCCACAGGAGGGGTGCACGGTAACAAAAGGCTCTTCCTCCTATTGTAGATTTTGATATTCTTGGGATTACAAGGAGACCAGCATTTTGGGATCTTAGGGTTCTAGGAGGGTGGTAAGGGACAAGTAAGTCTTTAATATATGTTGGTGCATCGCGCTTGAGGGCTTTGTAGGTTAGGAGGAGTATTTTAAAATATTTGGAGGTCTCAGATGTTCCTCCTGAATGGGGCTCTCGTGTATATTTCCTGGAAGCTCCTGTTGCTTTCACTTTCCACATCTCTTCCTTCTGACTGTCACTTATCACCACAGCCTGCATGGCTATGTCAAGCAGGTTGGTCACTACCAGTTTGTAGTCTGTACTGAAGTCCCAGAGTGTATTCTGTCCCTACCATCTTGACCCCTTTCAGGCAGTGTTTCCCATTTCAACTTCCAGCCCATACTCAACACAGTGCTTTTATTACACTCTCCCAGCCACCTGGTTGTGGTGCTCCATGTATGCCTTGGTTCATGTATGGATGTATTTTCAGTACCTCACCCTCTGCAGGTATGTAGCAGTATTGCACCTTTCTTTGCAAGTTCCCATTGGCCTGCAGTATTCCCAGGTATTTGTAGCTGCAATGTTGCCCTCTAGTAGGGTAAGTTTATTTACTCTGTTGTGGCCACCTTCCCTCTCCATCCTGTTGACATTGTTGTAGATCAAGGAGTCCAAGTCTCTCTTGATTTTGGTATGGAGCTTGATGGAGCTTGTAGACCTGTAGAGGTAGTAGAGATAGTAGCTGTCACGTATTGACTGATGTGCCGACCACATCTTACAGAGGTTCGATGCGATGGCTTCTCAGAATCCAGTGGGTCCCATCTCTCAGGTTCATTTGTGCAGCTAGGCAGACATCTGGCTAAAATATCTCTGTCATGCCTTTATCTTAGCCTTCAGCCTCCATGGTTGCGACCCATCAGCTAGCATGGCTGCAGCAGTGAAATCAGGTGCTATCTTACTTAGTCCTCAACCCTCCATTTCAAGTCAGCTGCTCTTGCAGTCAGATCACGAGCACTTGCAGGTTCGTCAAATCCCCCTCACTTGTCATGCTGGCTCCCCCTTGTCATAGCACCATAACACCTGACTCAAATTTCGTTTGACCAGGTGACATCCAAAATGACATCACTCTCATAACTGTGTCTGTGTTAAGGACTTTGTGTAAGGGCCCATAGCAGCCACCAGCTTTTCCCAGAGGTCTCTCCTCCACTCTCTGGCCGGGGCCAGTGCTGCTCAGCAACTGCTGCTTATAGCATACTGCGCAGAACTCTCAAGATCCCAAGATCTCTGAAGTATATATATATATATATACTTTTGAAGGGGAAAGGAAAAAAACGCACATTTCCTGTGATAAGCCAAACGCGATGGAGCACACTTTTCACATGTTTAACGTTTATTAATGATTGTCGATTATTAAATACAAAATGAGATGACAACGGTAGCCTACAGGACAGATGCATACAATGCACAATGAACCAGTAGTTTTAGATACTTCAACAGCGCTCTCTATCCAAATAAGAGTTCAGATTCACAGGGTTCTTTCAGTGCATAACTGAATAAACGCAAGCTATGAACCCACTACTCACAGGCTTTAAAGTGATTACATTTCAGTCACTCTGCATAAATGCAATGGTGAATGGATTACTTTTTTCACACACGTGAGCTAAAATAGTCCATTAAATAACACCAGCAGTAAAAATATTTAGATTTTAATATTTACAGGCGAGAACTAATCCAACAATAGAGTCAAAGGGAGGTTATGAGAGGCCCGCAGAAAAGGGCAAGGAAAGGAGAGGGAAAGAATTGGAAAAATATAAATATTTCTTTTAAATTCCCATCTTGCCCCTAGCGGGCGGTCACTCCTCCTCCTAGCTTGGGTCCTCTACTACAGGCCTGGGAACTTGTTGGCTCTGCACAGTATCTTTGCTGTTCCAAGGACTGCAATCTTCTGGATGGAGGTCTCAGATTTTCTTCCTGGAATCTGCTGGAGTTACTCACTCAATTTAGGAGTCACAGCCCCCAGTGTCCCTATCAGCACCAGAACTGCTGTTGCCTTTACCTTTTACATCTTCCCTAACTCTTCTCTCAGTCCCTAGGATTTCTCAAGTTCCTTATGTTCCTTCTGTCTGATGTTGCTGTCACCACGGCCTTCTTATCCTACTTAGCCAGCATGAATATGTCTGGTTGGTTGGCCACTACCAGTTTGTCAGTCTGTATCTTGAAGTCCCACTGTATATATATGTGCACCATCCTGCGCCACTCACATATTTACATACATTTACATGTATTGTAAAACTTCTATTTCAGTTAGACTAAGGAAATAATAAATTTTTCTGTTAGTGCATGTAAACAAACTTTCTGTTTGGTGTGACTTGCCAACTAGCACCACTTACCAACTGTGTTGAGAAAGTGCCACTTGCCTGCGGTCCTATGCACTGTCTCATGCCACTGACCTACTGTGCTGTACTCAACTGCTGTCCCACAGCACTCACCCAATATCACTACCAAAGAATAGTATTTTGCAATCAGGTGAATCTCTGCAGAAAAAGGGAATCAGAGGAAATAGGAAGGACAGAGATGTCAAGGCGATGGATAGAATAACGACATGTGTACATACAGTATAACCAAGGAGGAGTGTTCAGCAGTCTCTGAGTATGCAGGAAAATCCTGGAAGTGTAGGAAGAAGAATACAGTGTTTTGTTTTGCAATGACTATAACTAGCATCAATTTTAACTGAAAGTTACTTAATTATCTCATTGGTAACCTCACAAACACTAAACTCTGGGTATTCTCTGGGTGTAGTTACATTGGCTCCCTATTAGAAGTCGAATTGATTTTAAAATACTCCTCCTAACCTACAAAGCCCTCAATGGTCATGCTCCAACATATATTAAAGACTTACTTGTCCCTTACCACCCTCCTAGAACCCTAAGATGCCAAAATGCTGGTCTTCTTGTAGAATCCCAAGAATATCAAAATCTACGATAGCAGGAAAAGCCTTTTGTTATAGTGGATCACTACAAGATGTTATACACAACATTATTGTCCATTAAGCATTTAGCAGACAATTTTATCCAGAGCGACTTACATTTTTCAGCTATCAATTACATCAGGGCCAGTCTGCCCTACAGCAACTTAGGGTTAAGTGCCTTGCTCAAGGGCACTATGGTGGCAGCCAAGATTAAGACCCACAATTTTCCAGGCTACCAATATGCTAGCCAGGTTCCTTAACCGCTACGACACCACCGCCCCCGTAAGCAGCACTACAAGGTGTCATAGCATAACATCACTGTCCAATAAATAGTGAGCCATGCAATTTTCCCAATCATGCTGTGCACAATTCTGCACCTGTTCTGAACATTTGTGAAGAACCGGAAATGGTCAAGTAGAAGTGTTAAGTTTACCTTCCAGTTGTAATAAAAGTCCATTGTTAGTATCTGTGTCATTTAGAAACCATTAATTTAATGACAATTACTATGCTATTCTCATATTGTTTGCCTTTGAGAAATGAGATTTTTATACTTACTTGTGCCTTAGCATATGATGTTGGTGTGAGTGGTGTAAACTGCAATTTAGTGCAATTCAGGACCTATTGACCAACAAATCTGCATTGTATAGATAGATATATTCATAGAAAAAAAATGACATAAACATAGCAGTCAGTACTACTTGTCTGTCCTACAGAGAATTGGCTTTAATTGTTGTGACATCCATAGTCCACTAGAGGGAGGAAAGTACATCAGAAATGTCAGCCAACTTGCCAAGGGAAGGAAGTACTTCAGGCAGAACAACTTCCTGAAAAAGGAGTTCTAAAACAATCAGGGGAGACTGAGATGCTGAGAACAGAAGGTTAGTGATCTACAGTGATTGGACTGGCTATTGTAGGTGTCCTTGCTGATGTGTTGTTCATTCTTTGTATTGGATAGAGAAATCATAAAGATGCCTGGTGTGTGGTATAGGGTTCACTTCATTGGCACTGTGTCAATGAAAGAAGATTTGGCAGTGGAAAATGCTGATCCATGCCTTTTACAACATGCCCTTTCAATGATTAAAGTAGTGGATAGTGTTCTGATAGTGGAGGGATGTTTTAGCATCAAATCATATGATTAGTAATGCACATAGACTGTTTTTCATATGTCTCCCAAATTCAATTCTATTCGGCAATAGAAATGCACTTTCTTCTTCATGTCTCTATAAAATTGCCTCTCTTGTGCAGCTTGTAGACGAAAACCTGTACAGCTGTTGGAAAGGTCCATACGATTAAACTTTGTCAAGATTTTTAGTTTTGCTGACAGAGCAAAAAGGAATAAGAACCGTAAAGGCCTATTCAGCGTCTTACAACAGCCCAAATCCAGACGTGCTG
Source organism: Tenualosa ilisha (assembly GCA_015244755.2). Classification (NCBI taxonomy): domain Eukaryota; kingdom Metazoa; phylum Chordata; class Actinopteri; order Clupeiformes; family Clupeidae; genus Tenualosa; species Tenualosa ilisha. The sequence goes on from PYXC01001128.1 coordinate 2,698,138, forward strand.
TAGCTATCCCACTGCAGGTCACCCGCTGAAACCCTCTTTCTTTCAGCTACCTTTTTTGGGAATCCATTTTCATGCGTCTCCCCCTGCTCTCCCCCTCTGAGCTGCCACAAAAGTGCAATAGGAAGCACATTTGCAAAGCCAAAGCCAGCAATTACCAAACCCACCAATCTAGACAGCCCCCCCCCCCCCCCCCCCTCGTTCGCCCCTCTTCCTTCCGGCATCCCTGTGGAGGTTTTACTGACCTTGGACCGTGGCCGAGTGTGTGCCGCCTAGACCCCCAAAGGCTTCCACCCCACTGCTGCGGCAGAGCCACTTGCCCTCAGTAGACACCTTCAGATACATGTGGTTCTCATGTGGAGCTCTTGCACTCAGCTCAACAAAAGGCTTGAGGTTTGCTACACAGCCACAAGGGAGAGCCTCTTTCCCATCTCTCCCACTCATGTCACATTATGCAGACCTGCATACACCTAGTAAGAGATAAAGACTGTTGTAAACTAAAGCTGTAAACTCTAAGACATTATTTGGGTTGAAGTGCTGGGCTTACCCTTGGTGAAGAACTTTGACCGCTGGTGAAGTCGAGTTCACATTTACTGGATGCCTCCTCCAACACCCCCCCTCCTCCTCTCTCTCGCTCTCTCACTCATACTGAGGCCTAAAGCAAAAAAATGTTGTGGTCTGTGTTTTAAAATAGCAAGCATTCTGGGGCTCTGGATTATGTTTCTAAGAGAGAAACCGTTGAGGCTGGAGCTGAACAGCAGGCTGAGGGTGACATTTTGTTCCTCTGTACCCTACTATTTGTGGTGTGAAACTTCATTTTTCCTCTGTTAGTCATGTAATCGGTGTGGACACACTGCTTTATTGTTTCCTTAAGCTTGCCTTGGGAGAATATCTTGTTAACTAAATTAACTTTCTCCTTGATTTATCCTGAAATAAGGAGTTCTTGGAACGTTTTCATTCCATGTCCAAACGACAAAAATCGTTTAAAAAAAGAGCCAACCCATTTTTTCTCTTAGCATAAGCCTACGACCTTCTGATGGTCTTCAAGTAAGATTTGAAGGAATCTGTCCTGCCTGACATTAACCTCAGTTTAGATAGATGTTATTGCAAGATGTCCTGAAGGGGGAGAACTGAGATATTGTGTGGCCTAACATAAATTCTGAGGAGGTTGTAACACATGCTATCTTTTTGGATTTAACGTTGGATTAACGTTATCAAATTACATCTTAACAACTACACACAGAGCATTGATGTGCGAGTGCGCCGGAACACTGCAATCTCCGTAAAACCATAGAGGCCATACCTAACTATAACAACTTTTCGTGGTATTTTCCTCCCTGCAGAGGGTTTCTATAGTGACGCCTCTTGTTGCTTATGTGACGGTTCCTGGTCGGCTGCAGAGAGCCAATGAGCGGCGGTAGAAAGGTGTCTGGTTACTCCCAGTCAGCCCGGGCGAACAGACAGGAGAGAGTGCATTTGGGAGGATAATGGTTTCTGTTCGTCAAACGGGAGGCGCAGAAATCGTACTCTCGAAGGTTTAATAATAAGAACCGTTTTAAGCTTTAAGGCAGTATAATTACTCTGTATTTCAATTTATTTTTGGTTAACTGGATTCCCCCGGAGTTCGCATGATTTGGAAGTGATGGAAAGACGAATGGCCGAGTAGCGCTTGCGAAATAAACCTGTTGCCATTTCGACAATCCTGCCTGCCTGCCCTCCTGTTTTAAGATGTTTCATTGTGGATGTGATGCCATACCTACTCGCCCGTTGGCACTTTTGTAGTTGGACCTCCAGCTTGTACCTTTTGGAAGCTTAGTTTTCAGAACTTCCAGGTAAGTTCGTCCATTAGCCTATCTTGTAAACAAACAGAATGGGTAACGTTAGCGTTAACGGTACCGTTTCAAGCAAGATTCTTTCCAAACTTTGATTAGAAAAGTGGCGACCAGAATCGTATCTTTATGTAGTTCGAGATCGTCCTGGAAAAAGTTATGAACACAGACGAGACATATGTATGGTTAAAAGGTGAAAGAGAATATACCCGTTTGGATATAGTTTTTTTGAAAAGAGGCTATTGAGCTGCAAGAAATGCAATGGATGCGTAATGCAGACTAGAATGGAATGCCAGGAAACGTAGTAGGACGCGAGCGTCTGCAACTGTTTGAGAAGAAGGTATTGGTGGGGAAGAACAAAATATCCAACTGCGCAACTTAAATTCGTGGCGCAGACTACATTTTAATGTTTGTTTTAGAAGTCTAAACCATAACATGTAGCGTTTAACGATCGTTTAACGCATATTGTTGCTACTTTTCATTCACCTGTAATGAGCTCAATAGGAATTTCAGTGGCCAGCCACCGATTTGTTCCAGTAGTTTACTAATGTTAGGTGAGTCACTGAGATTTTTTTGCCTTTCAGTTTGCGCATCTTTTAGCTCATCATCAAAACTACGTCTCTGAATGACGTAGCATAGCGTGATGCTTTACTCTAAGAAATGTAACGTTATTATAGCTATAAGAAATCACAGAGCAGTTTGAGGTGGACGTTGCTTTGGTGGACATATGAAGGGTCGGTGTTAAGAGAGTTAGAGGTCAGTTTGATGTCCTCCATTAAGCATTGAGAGCATGCCGATATCAAAAGCTAGTCTCTACTTGACCTTTTAGTACATTTTAAACTACACAGTAGTGCACAGTCTGCTGGGCATGTACAAATATGTAGTAAGTGTAAGAGTCTGTCCTTAGGTCTCTGATGTGCCATCAGATAGGTTTAACAATGAGCATACTATGTTTTTGTAGAAATTTCATTTCAATATAATTGATCAGTCTTACTATAAATTGGCAAGAGGAGGAGTATTTACTTCATCAACAGCCAAAACTCATTCAGCTCGAAAGATCGTACTGCCTGCTAAGCTTGCAGTGGCCTTTTAAAAAAATCCTGAAATAGCTGATCCATTGCTGTAAGGTTCACCATGCAGTCACCTACACTATTTACACTGGAAGAGTTAGATTAATCACCCTTGCTTGTTAACACAGAGGCCTTAAACACCACAATATTTGAACTCATCTCACATTCTTATACTGGTCCATCCTGTAATGCTGGTGTATTTCTCTCCCGGTGCTCATAGGTTGTATGCCCTTAGTAAGAGAAACTCCTTTGTATTTTACTCTCACTTCTGGAATCTCTTAGTTAGAAATGCGTGTTCCTGCCAAATGACTGTGATTGGTTCTGACCACCTTGTAGTCTGCCGGGTTGGAAGAGGCTAGGGTATTCGAGGAGGCGGCAGCTAAATTATCAGATGCAATGGTGCATCAATTGTGGTCTTTTTATGGTAATGAGATTGGACAGAGATTTGTTTATTGTAGTGTAACCAGTCCATGGCCAAGACCATTTGAAAACTTGTGTTGAACTACATATAGAAATAGACTTTATTGTGGCTGGAGCTGCAGAATTGGGTGTTTTGGAGTGGAAAAAGCTTGGTTCTGCAACCATACCTACTGTATTTCTTTGGGTCTTACTGCCTAGTATCTGACCACTGAACACATGACTAATCCACAGCTGCTCTGTATAGCGCAGTGGTGTGCATTTCACCTACTGTTGTTTATCTACAGCTTAAGTCACAGTGCTTTAGTTATGCCAAGGTACAGAGAAGACAATTCAAATGTTTTTATTTGATGCCAGCTATAGGTAGTGGTATGATCTGTTATATCTGAAAAGTAATAGGAAAGTTAAAAACATTGGCATTCGTTTGGGGCCCTGGGCTCTTGGCCTCATCCAAAGCCTAATGGCACCACTGGGGAAAGGGGGTTTTGGAGGGAGGTGTGTGTGTGTGTATGTATGTGTTTGTGTGTGTGTGTGTGTGTGTGTGTGTGTGTCTGTCTGTCTGTCTTTGGGCAGGATGGGTTAAATGAGTGAGGGAAAAATTGAGTGGTTTAGCAAGACCATGCACTGCATGTCACGGTCTTCATGGCAACTGGGTGATTAGCAGGAATGGGCGGGTGAGCTTAAGCCAATGAAGGTTTGGGCAAGAGCTCAGAGGGGAGGGGAGGGGAGGGGAGGATAGACCTGGCGAGGGATTGGGACTGATGAACACACACCCCGGAGCTCGAGACCACATGAGAAAGAAGAGACAGGAAATCTTCCCCGAAGTGTCTTCTTTTTCTCACTCTCCCTTCCTGTCGCTGAGTCACTGCAATACAGAAAGCTCTCAAGGTTTCGCCCCCACATGAGAGAGGTGGTTGATGGAAAAGAGTGGAATATTACTGTGAGCACTTGCCACACTGTGTTGTTGTTTTGTTGACCCAGTCTCAGCCTTGCTTACTTCATTATCTGGTATGTGGAATGCCTCAGTTGACTTACTCATTTCCCTGTAAGCATCATTTACATATAAATGGTAACAGGAATACTTTCAGGGAAAAAAAAACCAGCAAAAAAAACATTTAGTCAAAACTGTTTACACTGGAGGAACATCACAAGGCTGAAATATGATGACTCACTGACACATTTCTGCTTGATTTGATACAACTTGCCCATAATCAGTTCCTTATGTCCTACACCACTTTTGCATCAATTAGTTGTGAAGTAGAATTGATAGTTTGCTTGCAATAGCCTAATTCTGGGAAAGGAGTTCAGGATGAGAGTGCTGCCATTTCACATTTCCTGGCCTCTCTCTCCCCCTAGAGAGATTTCCACCTCAGCTTGGCATTCTGCTGCTTATAGATGATTTTACCAGATGCAGCCTCAAGCTGAACACAGACAAAATTACATTTTTTTTTTTTTGGTTTGAGATGTTTGTGTCTAGCAGCTTTGAAACAATAACATGTTTTGACTTTTGCTAGAGACCATTTGAATCTATGAATGTCAGAAGGGTGGGGGAGAACGGCAAGCTCTACCGTGATGAGACTTTGTGTCAAAGTGGTAAGGTCCATGGAAGGAACTGAGAAAGCTCCTACTACTTCAAAGCTACAGCAGCGCATTGCGCATGTAGTTCATTACCAATAACTCTTGAGAGCACTTTTTCAGTCTTCCAGGATCCTCCTTTAAAAGGGGGGGTTCAGCTTCCTGTGCTGTCACTCACAGCACTTTCCCCTCACCAGAAACCACAACATACCTCTGCTCTGCCCAAAGCCTGGAGTCCAATCACGCTTTACAGATTATGCTTTTAAAAGCCTTGCCTCAAAGCACCCTGTGAGAAAGAGGAAAAAAAGCACAGCAAAGACCTGACCGGCTCCTTTGTTTGTGTTTTTGCCTTGCGTATGGGAATACCTTGGAAACAATCTCCCTCGTGCATGTGTGTGCGTGTGTGTGTGTGTGTGTGTGTGGGTTGAGTCTGGCTGGCTGTGTGTGTGTGTGTGTATGTGTGTGGACGTGGGGGTTGTCTGCCTGCTCCAGCTCATTATCAGGCTGTGCGATGTACCAATGGGAATGGGACTGCCCTCTGCAGAAGCCTCTATGGGGATAAAAAGCATTCCAGCGTCGGGTTCTGTTGAAATAACAAGGGGAGGGCGAGGGGGTGTGGGGGTGGGGTGGGGTAATGGTGTTGTAGGAACAATCAGCCGAAGGGTCTTCCCTGCACTAGCCCACTGGCCCGCTGCCTCACCCCATCCTGATTGTTAAGAGGGGGGACAGGCTGGGGGGGTACAACCTACTCCCCCCCTCATCCACTCCTAATCGGGCCTGCTGCTCCGTCAGACACGGGCACTCCTGAATGCACATTCCTGCATATATATGTGGACCTTTCTTGGCACTGATTCACCGAGCCACTTCAAGCTGTGTGCCGTCTTATTAGTGACAGTCCATGAGGCAATTGCATGTTGTAAAATTACATTATGAATAATTCTGGTTGTGCTATGGCTTTATAATCTGGATGGTTTAGGCTGTTCATCGGGATTTAACTGCTATTCACATTTTGCTGTGAAATAGGACCAAAGCCTCTCTCAGCACTTGGCCACTGATCAATGACTCTAAACCACACTGGCCCGGCTCCCCATCCAAATCCCCCCATCTCTCTGTTTAATATTTTTTGAGCCACAAAAATGATGGATTGAATCTTAAAGTCAGAAATGGCACATGAGTGTTAAACCCTGTGGAGAGCTTGAAACTCACGCACACACTGTTGATCCCCTCAGCATGGTAACCCCCACCTCACTCCACCCCCCTTCCCGTCGAGAGTCTGACTCCACAGTTCAATTGAAATGAGACTCACACACAAATGTTTAGGTAGCCACAGTTTTTGCCTAGTCAGATTTAATCCCCCAAATGCGGGGCTTCCTATACTACACGGCTGCACCATGCGACACCGGGATTTCCAGGGGTTTTAGAGTCTTTGTCCGAGCAGCTGGGGTGTGACAGAGAGATTTTGTGATATAATGAGGAGGGCATTTCACGGCAAGGTGCTTGGTGCATTTGTTGGAATGTGTGTCACTGTGCGTGGAAGAGCATACAAAAGTAGGAATCAAATGTTCAGACACAGTGTCTATACGCTGGCCAACGGGCAAATGCACAGCTAATCATTTATGTTTGCGTTTGTGTATGAAACTCATCATCCATAGAGTCAATGAGTCCACTGAGCTCATGTGTGTGTGCTAATGACTTTGCATTGGCTGCATAATTGCAGGAGCCCTTTTGACAAATGCTGCTGACTGCTGCCTTCTGACTTGTCAGGTGCCAGAAACCACAATAAATTATCCCACTTTATGAATCGTTTCAGTCTTAAGCCCTCTCCTTAATCCTTTTTATATATCTCTTCTGGAAAGGTCTGGACTCTACCAGGGATGAAGGAGGTAACTCCTCATTATTGATATAATTTGAAATCTCTTGAATTGTGGCATGTTTTTTATTGCTTGCCCTTAAGGAATGGTCTAAGGTGTGTGTGTGCGTGTGCGTGTGCGTGTGCGTGTGCGTGTGCGTGTGCGTGTGTGTGTGCGTGTGTGTGTGTGTGTGTGTGTGTGTGTGTGTGTGTGTGAGAGGGAGAGAGAGTGAGTGAGGGAGTGTGACTGAGCTCTTGCTTTATGCTGGCATGGCTCTGCAGAGTAAGCACAAATACCTACTGGAGTATTCTTTCAAGCAAAGGACTGCCAGAGCTTCTTTTCCCCTCTCTTGATCACTTGCCTCTGCTTTCTTCTCGTTTCTTTCTCCTTTCACTTCAGTCCTTAGTCTTACGGAACCAGAATAAATGCGGCTTCATTGGCTGTGATCGTTTTAATGGCATGTAGCAGGCCTAAATGATAGAGTGTAACAATAGATAAGCCTTGTTGGAAGTGTTTCCTGGAGTCTCAGTGTGTTGTGAGGTTGTCAGTCAAAATCCTTTCCATTGAATCACAGCATGTGTCAACTTGTGCTTGAGAAAACATACCGGTGCTTCTGTTATGCTCTTTGAACTAGTCTCTTTTCATAATAAGTTATTTCACTCAAGTTCTGAGGAATAGCCTTCACTGAATATCTGAAACATTACCCGATTTAAGTCACGTATGCCTGTTTACATTCCATCTTGTGTGCCTATGTAGCTAGCCAGACATTATTTGGTATAGGGGTGGATTGTATAATGTCATCATAATGTGTTATGATCAAATCAGGTAAAACTAAAGGAAATTCACAATAATTCATTTTGTGTTGGCCAGTTTATCACAGATCCCTTCTTAATCTCACTTTGTTTGTTTGATTGTTTGGTAAGAGGTTAGAAGCCATGATATCAAGAAATGTTCCATTATTGCTCAATGTGATGCAGTATTTGTGATCTATGGTTGCAATACATACCAGTACACAACTCTGTGGGGTGTGGGTGTGTGTGGTGGTGGTTGGGTTTAGGTTGTGATGGTGGTGTTGGTGTGGGTATGAGAGAGAATTGAGGGGGTTATAAGGAGTGGGATCCTAAGTTTCCCTCAGAGTCCAAACCCAGGCACTGACCCTCATCAGCATGCTACAGACAGACCAGCCCTTCAGCTCTCCCACAGCTGGGAGCAGACACACACACACACAAATACAACACACACACACACACACACACACCCATCCACCCCACCTTTTTTTGTTGTTGTTTGGCAAGTGGTTAGAAGCGATTATATCAAGAAATGTTCCATTATTGCTCAATGTGATGCAGTGATCTATGGTTGTAGTACATACCAGTACACAACTCTCTAGATTTCTGTGGAGGCACTATAAAATTCATCAATGCAAACATGTTGGCAGAAATAGTCAAAGAAATGTTATGCTGCAGTGTATGCATGTGTGTGTGTGTTTTGTGGAGCTCTACTAACTGTGTGTGTGTGTGTAGGGAGGATGCACGTGTCCCTGGCGGAGGCGCTGGAGGTGCGGGGAGGCCCACTGGAGGAGGAGGAGGTGTGGGCCCTGCTTAGCCAGAGCGCTGAGAGCCTGCAGGAGCTGCTGCGCAGAGGTGAGGAGCGACGCCTAATGTCTCCCACGGCCCCACAGACACACCACACTGCACAGCCCATCCGACAGCATCTCACAGAGCACCTCTCACTCACACTCTCCAGCACACAGCCTGCATCACTGGCAGCAATGAATCTGTGTGAATTTACTCAGGAAAAGGCAACTATACAGTTTGATTGCAGTGTGATTGCAGAGAAAATAGCCCTGAGGATTTTTGAACTGGTTTGAGCACAGGGGGAGCATTAAGCATTCAGCCTGGCAGAGTTTAAAGTTGCTTTGCTCTAAATCCAGGAGAGGAGACAAAATGTTTTTGGAACAGCAAGTGAATCTTAATGCACTTCCATCTCTGAGAAATGCTGCACTGACAGCACATTGGAGCAAGCCTATGCTCACTACGAGATATGTAATTTCACCTCGGTGTTACTCTAAATATACCAGTAAAATAGCAGCTTCTTGGATTAAGCTTGTGGGCAAGAGAAAATATTTTAACTTCTGGTAACTGAATTCCATATCAATGGCAAGGAGTTGTTTGAGGGTGAAATGATATTGCACAGTAACTGGTAAGAGCTGAGTTATGCTGTTGGAAGCACACCTTACAGAATGCCAGTTATTTGGCTGCACCAATCTTCTTGGTAGAGAAGAGCTAGGTTTGCTAGCATGACCACTGCTGGGAAAACAGAGGTACTCTCAAGATTTTAACAAGAGTGTTATTCTATAACTTTACAGTACAGTCAAGCCCCCCTTTCACAATTTCTAGAACATACCATGTTAAAGTAACTGTTGTGGAGCAGTGTACCATAAGAGGCTTTGTCTCTGACTAAATTGTATGCTGATTATGTAATGCCATTTAACTTGTTACTCTGTTAGCTCCTTCAACGCTTAGCCCCATTTCTTAAAGCATCCTGGGAACAGTAGTTTTATCATTATCAAGCAACTGAGCATGATTCTGCTGGGTTATATTGCACATCTTTGCAGTTTTTTAAGCAACATACTGTATGTTTGAAATGTATTATTATTTGGGCTGCCACCGTTGTGCCCTTAAGCAAGGCACTTAGCTCTAAGGGAGACTGGCCCTGATGTAATTGATAGTTGACAAATGTAAGTCACTTTGGATAAAAGCATCTCCAAAAGCAATAAATGTAAAATATTATATTTTAAAATATTGACTACTGACTTAAACTGCTATTCAATAATTCCTCTAGCATTATTACAGAGAGAGATCACTGGCTCACAAGATGAAGTCCTTTACGCTCTGATGAAGCCCTCATACTAGAGACTACACCCACCTGATGATAGATCATGACAAATGACAGTTGCCATTAAATTGTCTTAAGAAAAAGTGTTTTTTTTTAAAGCAGAGAATTGCTTGACTTTAAGGCCTAGGCAGTTTCACTCAGACAGATTCAGACAGGCTTACCACAGTTGACTTAGCAAGAGCCCACCTGATGATAAAACCCTGAAATTGTCCAAAGAAAAAGGGTCAATTAAAAGCCCTTCTCTTTTATTATGTATTGTGATATTGACTACCGATGTGTGATATTGTACAGCACATTTTAGAAACTGGGCTGATACATTTTTGTGTACTTCTATTGGTTTCCATGTGCATTCCTTTTTATGCTGACCTCATTTTTTCTTTTTCTCTGCTGATCACAGTGTTCTACCATATTCTAGTAGTTGTAAATCACCGTCTTTCTCCCCCCTGCTAGGCTAATTGGGGCTGAGTTTTGTTTGTCCTCTGCCTTGTATTTAGTGAGAGCCTGTGAAATGTAAACCTCTCGCATTGTGTCCTAAACTAGCTCCCTCAGTCATCTCAACATGTGTGTTTGCTTGTTAGCCTTTCGTTTTTGCCTTTTGTTTCTGTGTTTTGTTTGACACCCAAGATCACTGGTCTCCAGACAGCCCATAATACTCTATCAAGCAATTTCCCACGGAAAATTTTTCACATCCCAGTTCACTGGTCTTGTAATTTAAATCCATGTCCATTTAGTTGATGTTTGTGACTTAGTGATTTTGGCACTCCTGTGTTTTTGAAGTCTTTTACAGAGCGTGCTCTCTGTCTTTGGCATGAGAGGAAACCGAACAGACCAAAATATTCCTCATATGTCATGGACTCTAATACCCAAGTCTAACATAAACAAACACATTTTAAGAACGGTCTAGCTAACCACAGTCATGTGCCTCTGTGGCTAGTGTGATTACCTCACATGCAGAAGTTAATGTGGAAACACTGGCTGTCTGCATGCTTATTCTCTGAGCACTTCCATATGATGGCTTGAATGTATGTTGTACTGGGTTTCAAGGTCTATGGCAGATAGAGATGTATTAGTCAGACCATGTGGTTTAACATGGTTGGGGATACGCAGGGGATATATTCTCTTCTCTATTAATGGATCGACTGATATGTTCAGTCTCATCAAAAGATTCTTATCAGTCCAATACTCTGAGGTTAAGAATGTGTGAGTCTTGAGGTATATACATTGTACAGAGTACCAGTGTAGAGAGCAGTCAGTTTTCAGTTCATTCAGATGGCACCTTATCTGATCGTGATGTGAAATTGGAGCATGAGGTGCAGTCATGAAGACATATGGGCCCAACAGAAACTGATTCCAAACTGGGAACTTTAGACGTTTTCTACTTATTCCAGTGCTTTGCAGCAGTCCTCCTTAGCCTGATTTAAATCTCTTTGGATGTGCTGACGCAGTACCCTCCAAACATATTTATACCGAGGCACACCCTCTCATGCTGATGTGGGCCGATATTTTCCAAAAATAATGACAATCAGCCATCTTCAAGGGAACCGTGTGGGGCGGATGGACTGACTCAGCCCAGCAGAACGGTGGTTTGTGTTCAACACATCAAAGCCCGGGCTCTTAGGAGACTCCGTGTCCCATTTCGCACTCTGATAAGGGTGTTCACACATGTGGAGAGAGTGTGTGAGTCTGTACTTGTTTTTATGTCTGTTCTTGCTTGTGTGTGTGTCGGTGAGTCTGTACTTGTTTTTGTGCTTGTGTTTGCTTGTGTGTGAGAGCGGGAGTGAGATTGAGTTTATGTGTCTTTGTCTTTGTGAGCCTGTACTTGGTGTGTGTGTGTGTGTGTGTGAGCGAGTTGAGGAGAAGGGAGCTCCATGTGTACGGTGAAGACAATGGCAGCTTTATTTGTCCCGGGCCCCAGCCTCTGTGAGAGGGTTCAGTCAGCTGGCACCCTCAGCCTGAGTTTCTGCCAAACCCATCTTGACCACAGATCATCCATCTGCCCGCAGTGGAGTGGACAACTCCTCTGGAAGGGGACTGTTTGGAAGTGGGCTCCCAGGGTTAATGGCCCATTGACTCAGTGCAGTAGCTGCTTGTGTGTCACTGCTGGACAATCCTCTGGGGTTTCAGGCGTGGGAGCCTTGGGTGGGGTTGGCTGCCAGTAGACCCATATCAGAGTTGGCCCACGGCCTTTGTGGTTTGGACTAATTAAAAGCCTGCCCTCCAGCACTGCACCACATTCCCACTGGCATGTGTCATAATTCAGGGTGTCACCCCCACCCCCACCCCCACCCTACCCTCCCCTTCTCTCCTTTCCCATCCCTTTGGCCTCATTGCTGCTGTATACAACCTTATTTAGAAGAGACTTTGGTAGTGTTTGTTTAGAAGAGACCCAGCAGTGAGATCCATTGGTGAATCTTATACTGAGCATTACATAGTTAAGCTAAGGGGCATGAATGCTGAATATCTAAGCGTCTCTGCTGAAGTGAACTTGACTGAACACAGTCACACTGAAGTAGAATTCGATGCCAATTTCTCAAATGTGTTTATTTGTATTGCAATCTGTGCTGTCGGGCTCTCTTGGTCTGTTAACCTGTGTGGCATTCTCTACATTTACATTTACATTTACTCTTACATTGACATTCTCCTGTGTGTGAGAATGTGACACTTTTCCAGAGAATGTGACTGTCATCTATTTTTATTGTTCTGCTTTGCACATGCTCAAAAGATGTTTTGTTCCCTGCTATACTGTCATGGTTACACTGGAAATGTCTTTTTCCGGAATGCTCCTCTGATCATGCTGTACAGACTCTGTTTGTGATGTGTTCAAAACCAGAATCGTATGATTATGATTATGATGTGATTTTGCACATGAGCTAAAGCTGTGAGCAGATTGACACAAATCTGACACAAATGTGTCTGAGCGCATATTTGTTTCACAGCATTCTTCAAGCATAGTTTCACTAACACAGGCACTTGCAGTGATCATCATGTCATCATTTCAGCAGAAGTATGCCTGATGTGCCTCCTCGTTTTTGGAGGCTTTTGATGCCTTCTATTTTTAGCGCAGCGCTCTCTGGTGTCCCATCTGGAGATAGAGGGAGGGGTGTCTCTTTCTGTCCCCCACGGTTGGACGTCACCATCACACTGCTAGCTTTCTTTCGGCTGTGCTGTCCCCTCTCTCTCTCTCTCCCTTTCATGCCCAGAAGACTTGGAAAGAAATGTCTCTTCATGCCCCCTACTCTCTCCATGCCCCATGGCTTAGAATCTGAAGCGTGTGGGCCTGACATGGCTGGGTGTTAACAGCACAGCAAGTTGCCAACAAGAGCCAGTAGACTCAATCAGTGCATGCGGGGGGAGCTCCGGTCCAAGCCAAGTCCACTCGCTGCTGCCTTTTCACAATGCAGTCCTAGCACAGTCACAAGTCCGCCACAGGAAAGCACTATTTACTTTAGGAATTCCACCCCGTTCCTGGATGGATTTCTTTCTTTTCTTTTCCCCATGACTCCCTTTTTTCTCCTCCTCCTGGAGAAAAGTTTCAGGCAAAGAAAGGCTCCTTTCTGGGCCAAAACATTCCTCTGCATCATTATTATAGAAGCTTTGACTTTTTTAATCCAGAGCAGGGAGGTTTTTCAGGGAAGGCACTTCTTTTAAGTTTTTTATTTTTTTAAAGCCCAACTGTCTCTATTTTTGATGTGTTCTGCCAAGGGATAGGGCACCAGTCATCTTCATTTGATTCAGTAAAGCTTTAAAGGATAAAGGCCTAGTCAAAATGCATGTTGCTTGTGTCAAATGTGTAATGCTAGGAAAATATTTTTTCTGCCTGTACCTTACATTGTTCAGGTGTGAGTGAGAAGAGGAATGATGATACTTTGCCTCTTTCCACAAGACCTTAAATAAACAGATGTGAGTTTGGATGTGGGTGATAATCAAGAAGAATTCAGTATCTCCTCAGTAAGCCGTATCTCTTCTTGCTTATCTTGCTTATCTGCGGTACCAGATTCTTGCTTAGGCTGCGTGAAGATGACCCAAGGCCCTGTATCAGCACAGGTATGACAGAAGCGCCACACTTGACTAGTTGCGGGCAAGACAGCTAAAGCAATACTGGAGTCTGTCTACATGCCATCATGCCTGTGCTCTCACCTACACAAGGTCCTCCTAGTCTCCTCACTGGGAGAGAACTATACTGGGAGTAGGTTTCTTCCAGCGTGAGCCAGGCAGAGGTGTGACCAGTCAGTGGTCACTCTGGCATGACATCTTGTCTGGAGGGAAGCCATGCACCATTCAGAGGGTTTATGGTAACAAGCTGCTTGCTGTTGACCTTTGTGTGTGCTGTCGGTGTTTTGGTTTATTTATTTGTCTGGATTTCCCCTCTTCACAGATCCCTCAGCGCTGGGCTTCATCATCTCACCCTGGTCCCTGCTGCTCATGCCTTCCGGAAACATCTCCTTCACAGACGAGAATGTGACTCAGCAGGACCTGAGGGCCTTCACCGCTCCAGAGGTTCTTGAAGGACTCCACTTGTCCTCAGTGTCTGACATTGAGAAGGTATGTCTCCATTATATCCTTGGGTCCTTACGTCTACCGTTGTTCCTCCCACCTCCAACAAGCACGCCGGTCATGTGCGCATGAGGGAGGCTCTCTACTGGCTAGGATGCGGATGGTAGAAGATTAGTCTCTCTCTCTCTCTCTCTCTCTCTCTCTCTTCTCTCTGTCGTTGTCTTTGTCTCTCTCATTCCCTTTCAGCTTGTTTTTGTAGTAGAAATATGGATTATATGGCATGCACAAGTCACAACAAAACACCAAGCAACATAATGTGATTGTTATTTGTCCCTCCCAAGCACTCTGCTCTGATTATGGGCTGGTTCATTCTCTGTAGTTTCTGATCACTGCTGCGTAAGTCCTGTGGTGGTGAGTGAAGCCCTAGCGGCGGGTAGTGAATGAGGCTCTGTTCTCTCCAAAAAAGAGGAAGAATCCTTTGCATTCTTTGGCAAACCTAGAGTTATTCTTTCCCCCAGCCAGACCAGGCTGAGGGAGAGGAGAGGAGAGGAGAGAGCAGAGGCGATCACTTTCAGGGAAAACAGCAGAGCTGTGGAGCAGGACAGGAAAATGGAAAAATGTTGGGCTGTGCTGGACTGGAGACAGATGAAGGCCCACACATAGCATACTGTGTGCATTTACTCCACCTGCTTACTTTCTCTCTCTCTCACACACACACACTCACACACACACACACACACACACACACACACACACACACACACACACACTCAAAGCGGTGAATGATGAGAACATGGAACATGTAGCTTTATCTCCATGACAGTGTTTTTACATTTATTACTCAGTAGTGTAGGAATTAGGTCAAGCATCTCCTGTGTGTGTGTGTGTGTGTGTGTGTGTGTGTGTGTGTGTGTGTGTGTGTGTGTGTGTGTGTGTGTGTGTGTGTGTGTGTGTGTTGTGTTGTGTTCTCTTTAATCACTTAGGGAAGGACTTACTGGCACTAATATCACAATCCATAAACATCCCATTGGCATCCATCACTGATCCTTTATTTGTCTCTCTTCTGTTTGCACAGATGCACATGTACTCTCTGGGCATGACCCTGTTTTGGGGAGCCGACTACGAGATCCCTCAGAGTCAGGTAAGGCAACCCGAGGCCCTTCACAAATAACCTACTAGTACCAGCTTTCTCTCTTGGCTGCAGTGGTGTGACTAACTAGCATGGATCTGCAGCGTGTCTTAGTTTAGCTGTATTGTCTTGTCTCCCAGCTCGTCTTGGCAAGCGTATAATTATATGTCTCCGTTCCTCTGAAATCCATCCGGGTGAAGGTGTCATTGATTTAGAGATGCACATATGCTCCAAAATAGAAGCCCTCTCATTTCTAGCTCTTCCCCTTTTTCATCAGTGCTCATGTTTTCCTTTTAGTGCAGCTCTTGGTTTGGCATGCCGGATGGTGTCCTATCTTAGTGGGCCAGGCAGGCACCCTGTGTCACACCTCAGTTAGTTACTCATGAATACACACAGCCTGGCCACTGTCACAGACTGTATCTGATCACTAGCGAGGCCAGTCCATAAGGACGTGGGAATGCAGTGTTGGATCTGTGCGGTTAGGTCATGCCCTTGTACAGTGTTGTGCAGTTTCATAGATGTATGTGTATGGGAGTAAAACATGTCTCGTTGTAGTTAATGGATCAGTAGAAGTAGAGAGGCTCAGTGAAGCTTAAGAGCTTGTCTGTGAAAGAGGTACACATGCATTTGAAGCATAGTCAGCATTTAACTCTTTCATAACCGAAACTGATCATCACAAGAGTGTCTGTTTTTTTCACTGCAGTCATATATTGCAACATAGACTGTGTTAAACAGTATCAAGCGGAAGCTCCTTCATGTTCCTTTGCTTTGTGTTTGCTCTGTTATGTAAAGCTGAGTAATTTCTTAGTTCTACTGTGCGCAAACATGAAAGCAGATGCAAATGAGCTTGGGCAAATATGCAGAGTATATTAGTCTGTGTTTGGTGTCTTGTTATTGCAGCCATAGAGTTCAGGTGAACTTCATCAAAAATTTGTGACCTTAGGTTATTATTGTATCTAAGCCAATTCAAATTAAGGAGCCCTTTGAAATGATGAACTTAATTCAGAAGTAGCTTCAGAGGCTCCGAGACGTAAAGCCTTGTGGTCATCATCTTGCCAGCACTCTCTCTGCACAGGCCGTTTGTGACTGTATTGAAGAGCGTGCTCTTTTTGTAAAGCTAAATGTGCATCTCCTTGCTTTTTGTCTTTCTTGATATCAGCCCATGAAGTTGAGCGAGCGTCTGAACACGCTGCTGCTGAGCATGTGCGAGGACTCGACGCTGATGCGCATGTCGGTGCGCACCGTGCTGGATGCCTGCAGCGCACACATCCGCAGCTCAAGCGCCGAGCCCTCCTTCTCCTACGTCAGGCGCCTGGTGAGGCTAGTGCTGGGCAGCCTGTCCCAGGTAACAAACACACACACAAGCCTCACACAATACGTGTACATGCACTATGTGAAAATTTAATTATTGCCTTGGTCCGACTAAGAGTTGAACTTTTAAAATGCATATATACTCCTTAGTCCGGCTGAAATCGAACCAAACTGGACTATTCATAGTCCGATTAACACACCCAGATAATGCGATAGAAAGTCGAATAACTTGCATATATGCAGCAGTCGGACTGAAGTTGGACTGGAGCCGCCCTGCATGCTGTGTTATCTGCCCTCTGCGCCTTCTTCCAAAGGAGCCTAAATATAATATTTTCTAAGGACTTGTATTGTTACAGGCCTTATAGGTAACAGGAAATTACGTGGGTGTGAGTAGCCAAAATTAAAATGGTTAGGTAATTCTTTGACGAATAAAATGTTCCACGTGATGAA
Source organism: Tenualosa ilisha (assembly GCA_015244755.2). Classification (NCBI taxonomy): domain Eukaryota; kingdom Metazoa; phylum Chordata; class Actinopteri; order Clupeiformes; family Clupeidae; genus Tenualosa; species Tenualosa ilisha. The sequence continues at coordinate 2,715,158 of PYXC01001128.1, forward strand.
TTTGAAGGGAGTCATGCTGTGTCAGACGTACGCATGTGCAGGGAAACAAGTGTAAGCTATGAAAGGGAACATGAACTCCTATCATATAGTGCAGTTGGACATAATTTTGGTCAAGAAATCGATTCCATACTGTGCATGTAGACTCAGGACAAAGGGACGTAAAGAATTAGTCTCTTAGTCTGGTTAATAGGTGCATGTACTGACAGTTACCTACATAAGCAACAGTAGAACAGGTCCCAGACCAGTTAAGCTTGCTCAGACATTCCATGTGTCTCTGTCAAACCTACAGACCTACATACTGTGCTTTCCTGTGTCCTGCATATTGGTGTAGTACAAGAAGTATTTACAAGTATACAGTTTACACAGTAAAAAGATGAGTTCATATCACAGATTTACTGCGTTTGTCATTACTGAAAGCAGTACAATTATGAGTAATTCAGAAAGAAATGATTATAGTGTGGGGAGGGACCGTCTGTGAAATGGAAGGCAGGGCCTGGTGGATGTAGCCCCTGGTAGGAGCTGAGCTTTGAGGAAGTGGCCAAGTCTCCTCTGGTCTCCATAGCCTTCTCCCCCCTAGCTGTGCTGTTTCCACCATGCTGCCCTTCAGTTGATTTGCTAACTGACACCAGCAGAGAGAGTGGCTGGGATAATGCCTCTTTATCTGATCACACTCCACACACAATGCACCTTTTTAGCCTGAATGGCAAGTGCTGCTTGTCTCAAAGGCCCACCAATCTTGTGATCCAGACGACATAAACATGTGAGTCAGGACTCCACCTGAGGCAAGGAAGGAAAACCTCTTATGTTAACCTGAACCATTGTCGCTCTCTCTTTCTCTCTGTCACTCTCTGTATGTATGTCTCTCTCTCTCTTTCTCTCTTCTCTCTCTCTCTCCCTCTCTCTCTCTCTCAACCCCTCATTCTCCTTCTGTCACTCTCCTTAATGCATTACTCTTTTTGTGCTATTCCTTCTCTCCCTCTGCCTTCTGTTCCCCATCTGTCCATTACTTAATTCATTGCTCACCCTCTCTCTCTCTCTCTTTCTTTCTTTTCTCTCAGTCGCTAATCCTTCCTTTCATCCCTCCTTCTCTCTCCCCAGCTGGACGGGCTGCTGTCTCAGGCCGAGAGGGAGTCCTTGCCGGAGAGGAGCAAAGAGATTCGCGAGCGCTTGCGAGGCAAAGGCCTCCCTGCAGGTAACCTGATCCTCTGGATATTAGCCACCCACATGTGGGCCCATGCTGATGGCAGGAGCCTGTGTGTGCACTCTGTGCAGACCACAACCCCACAGCGCGCACACACACACACACACACACACACACACACACACACACACAAACATACACACAAACACTGGCCTGAAGAGCCCCTTGACCCTCACAAATTAGCTGCTAGCCCCTGTAAGGAGCTGCCTTACACACCACAGCTGTGTGTTGACCTAAGGAGCATGTTCAGCTGATCAGCAGGGCTGGTTAGCTCTGTGATGATGTAATCCAGGGCTTGTCATTACAGGCTCAGCATCTGCTCGATCTGTATGATCAGGGCTGTTCTCGCTAACAGATTTAAAAGCCTGTTCTGCTCAATGTAATTATGTCTAATTAAAATCTGCAGACTGATAAATGTCAGGGAAACCTCAAAGTGTCTTAATCAATTGAGTAGGGTTGAGAAGTGATAGTAGTGGTCGGTTCCAAATCAGACTTGAAGAACACCCAGTTTCTTGTCCTGAATGTAGGTTCTGCTTAGCATTCCTACTCTCTGCACAAGCTGTCTGCCAGGACACTTGTGGATACGTATCTGCCAGGATCTTTTCTAAGTGACTATGTCATGCATGCATATGTCATTAAGATGACTGGCTCATGCACTGCGTTCAATGCACTTTAGTTCATTTTAGTACTTTACTTTTTCCATTGCTGCTAGCATACCCTGAATATTCAGAAAAAGTCTGATTGGATCTCTTGAGATTCCCTCACACACACTGCGGTGTACTGTGTCTCTCATCACAATGTCTGGTCTGAAAGATGGCCTCCACAGACGCCTGAAGGAGTAGGTGAGACAAGAGTTTTTTTGAGGATTTTTTTGCTGAGTCATGCTGTGGCAGTGGTGCTGCTGGTTGTGGGAGGAAGTGATTCAGAGAGTAAACAGAGCAGGGCCTGGCCCTGACAAGCTCCGACTGCACCTTCTGTGCCCTTAGCCAGCAGCACCACACTGTGCCCTTGAGAGAGAGAGAGAGAGAGAGAGAGAGAGAGCTTGGGGGAGACAGAGAGCCAGTGAAAGCAGTGTGAGTCGTCCTGACACAGGCAAGCCCAGACACCTCAGCCCAGGCAGTAGCCTAATTGTTTTCACCAAGAGGCTGGGTGTGGGTTTAGAGAGAGAGAGAGAGAGAGAGAGAGGGGTGGCGTTCTGTGGGCGACTTTGTATCTGTTGAGGTGGTGCTTTTTTGATGTGAAAGTCTGACCACAAGCCTGCAGTGAGAGCCACAACACAGCACAGCCCCGTTAAAATGACTGTGTGTGTGTGTGTGTGTGTGTGTGTGTGTTTGAGAGAGAGAGAGAAAGAAAGAGAAAGAGATGCGGCCAGCAAGGGGTGTTAGGAATGCATGGCCTCTCCTGCTGAAATAAGGGATAAGGGCCTGGGTGTTGATGTGAGGCCAGCAGCGTCAGATTTGAGGAACAGCAGCTCATTCTCTCATTCTGTGATCCGTTTCTTCTTTCAGCACTGCCTGTGAGAAAGAAATGCAGTCGGTCCACTTGTTTTTTTTGTTTTTTTTTTCCAGGAAGTCATGCCCTCTGCCTAGGTTTCTTAAAACTCTCCTCATTCTTTATCTCCTCTTGAAGTCCTTGATTTACCCGTCTCTGTTGTTTACCTTTTCTCTGTAGCGCTCTCAGTCTGTGAGTCTTACATTGCCTTAACTCATGTCTGCTCTTTGGTTTGTCTCTCCTTTTAGCTGTGCTCCTTTCTCTCACTGTGCTGCGCCGCTTCCTCTCTCTGCTGCTGTGTGTTTGTGTCAGAGGGACGCCTAAAGAGCACTGTGGACAGTGGGAGTCTGAAACGGACTGTAGACGAGCAGCACACCGCAAACCAGAAGCTGAGTTTAATTTAGGAAAATATGAGCCAATCCTCCCCCTGGTTTTGTGCGCTCCGACACATCTTGTCCTCTCTCTCTCTCTCTTTCTCTCTCTCTCTCTCTCTCTCTCTTCGAGGCCTTGAAGGACTCGCACAGAGAGCAGCACTGGCTGACTGCTTATGTAACCAGTGGCATGGTATTGATTAGCGCGCTAGTTTTCCCCCTCTGGTGCGGGCCTGGGCCCAGGCGCTGTTGTTTTGGTGCAGTGGGCCTGCTGTTGTTTGATGATGACGGAGTGCCTTCAGTGGGCCAGTCTTTGAAGAGGAGCATGCGAAGGATGTGACTCATCTCTCCAGCCACTTTTCCGTCCTCTGTGGCTGGCGGAACCTCAAGGAGTAACGGTGGAGAAATGTTCCATCATTGTTTTCATGCTGGAAATTGAATGTTGACATTGCTGTATAGCTGCCCCTGTTTGAATAACACCTCACTGCTCTACTCTTCTCTTTCTCTTTTTCTTTCTCTTTCTCTTTCTCTCTCTCTCTCTCTCTCTCTCTTTCAGTCTTACTCACTCCCTCTGGTTGCCATAGTTCTGCTCCTGCTGGGCAGCTGAAGGTCTTAAAACACAAATTGGGCGAAATATGGGTCAAACAGAGGGAATTCTTAGAGGTGTAAACCATGTGTTTAACAAGTTTACTCTTTTGTCCTCATGTGCCTCTGGAATGGGTTGTTTCTGGAATCGTGTGTGTGTGTGTGTGTGTGTGTGTGTGTTTGTGTCTCTTTGATGTTCTTTTTCTTGGTAAAAGGGCGCATATGCTTTGGAGATCAGAACACCACATGCAGTGTTTTATAGTCCAGACTGGTAGCCTTGTTTCCGTAGTCTTTATTTTCTTGTCTTTTTAACCTCGGCCTCTGTTACTGTTCATGTTACTGTTCCACCTCACCCCTCCCCTTCCCTGTCCTGCCCACACCAGCTCTCTCTCTCTCTCTCTGTCTTTCTGTCTCTCTCTCACTCTCTGTCTCTCTCGCTCTCTGTCTTTTTCTCACTCTCTCTCTCTCTCTCTCTCTGTCATGCCTGTGCATGTGGTGGCTCAGTGGTGAGAGGGTAGGACAGCGTGCAGACAGGTGAGATTTGAATGTCATGGAGCAGATCATAGCATACCCACACTTAGGTCAGATTAGGCCATGCTAAGGTTCAGTGAAGCATCACGAGTTTCACAAGCGCTTTGTTGCTGGGTTGAAATTGAGGTGGAGTTTGCCGGCTTGTTTGAAATTCTGAAAAGATGGAAACTTCCATGGAACAACAACAACTTCAGCCTTTTTTCATGATGGGTTTATTTGACAGGCCAAAGGTTTTATTGTTATTTTATTTATTGTGAGCATTGTTGAGAAAGTGTGAAGTTTCTATTTATTTTTGATAGGTTTGAAGACCTCAGACTTTTATGACACATCAAACTGTTGGCCCCTTCATTTTGGTGCTTCATCAAACAAATACTTTAGCTAACAGACTCTAGGTCAACAAGCATAATGCATTTAACATGATGTTCCTGTTCTCTTCCTCTCTCTCCCTCCCTTGTTCTACCTCTTCCTCCTCTCCTCCTCTCCTCCCTCTGTCCGCCTGAGTGATTGAGCTCTGTGCTGTAACCCCCTCCAGATTAAGAGCAGTAATCTGTTTTTAAGTGGCAGTGAAAGGGGGGCAGTGTCGGGCCGCAGGGCTCCTGTTTTAGTTGGGGCATCTGGAACATCCGCCGGGGCCGTGAGTGACAGCCTGCTGCCGTGCGTGCGCCTTAATGAGCGCGCTCAGACCGTGCCTGCATCACCACGGCCCTCTGGGCTCCGTCAGAAGGCTCCCATTGTTCGCCCGCAATCCCAGCCAATTCCATCCCATTACTGTCCCATTCCCCACCAGAGCCTGCTCCCATACTCCCAGGCCCTTGACCAGCCTGCCCCCCCGCCCACTCCCCGTCTCTTTGATTTCCTGTTCCTGCTCAGCTTATGGTTGCCCCAGTGTAGTCATGCTGTTCAGGCCTCCAAATCAAATATTTAGGGAAAAAAATTGCTCCATTTTGTAGTCTGCACCAGTTATGCCCCAATTTTTTATTCTGAAATAACAACATGAAGCCTATTAACCGCATTTTATGGAGGTATGATTTGGGTGGTAAGGAGGAAGGCTGTGCAGCTTCTGAGACTAATGGAGATCATGTTGTGTGTGTGTGTGTGTGTGTGTGTGTGTGTTTGTTTCTGTAGGAAGGAGCGCAGCCCACCGCGTGCTGGAGCGTTATCGTGCTCGCTCTCAGGAACAGTCCGGCCTGAACCGCGGCCTCAGTCGCTCCATGAGTTCTTTGCCCGTGCAGGATGTGCTACGGGTGGACGACAGCGGCCTCCACTACCCCCCGTCAGAGTTCCACCCGGGCTCCGAGTCCTCGGCTGAGCTCTACCCGCACCTCCTGGCCCAGGAACAGACCCACGCAGCATCTCAGCCGCAGCTACAACTGCAGCAGCAGGCCCGCGGACGTCCAGCCGATCCTAACCGCAAGGCTCTGTCCCACCACGGTGAGCAGCGGCGCAAGAACTGGGCCTCGGCCGTGGACCTGGCGTGCTTGGACCCCGAGGTGCTGCACTGGGGCGGCCTGGAGGAGGCGCGGAGAGGTAGCAGCGCCCTGAGCACGCGCTCGGCCGGCGCTCGCCACCGCTCGGCCTCCCGCACCAAAGAAGGACGCCACTCGGACTTCAGCGGGCTGCAGTCGGCGCGGCCCCACCACCTGTCGGCTGTGTCTGTCAGCTCAGCCCTCAACAGCGCTTACGAGCGCATCCGCGAACGCCAGAGAAAGCTACACGCTCTCCAGCAGGCCATGGATGGTGAGTACTACCTTCTCAAGGACAGTCATAGGTGAAGCTGACTGCTATGTGACACAAACCCGCTGGGTGGGTTGTGGCAGTAGATCCCAGGTCTACCGATTGTCAGTTGGTGACATTACTGTTGCTCCATCACGCTCTCAGCCTAACAGACAGAACTGGGTGGATCCACTCAGACAGAGCTGGGCTACTCAGCACTGGCGGCTGGTTGTTTTTCTGCCCAAGGGCTTTTTCTGGTCTCCCACGTGGTCCTGTGCAGCGCTGCTGGTCCACAGAGCACTAAGCCCAAGTTGGGTTTCCTGTGAGTGGAAGCAGCTTGACCACAGGTTTACTGTGGCCGTGGTCTCCTGACAGGGAGGTTAGCCCTGACTGGATTCTTCACAGGGCCTGCTCACCAAACACACTGAATCATGAGAGGGTGGTGCTTTCCAAATTCCTGCAGCCAATTAGAGATGGACTGATAATTCCAGCGTGGAAATGCATCACACTCTTGCCTAAGCCTCTCTCTCACACACACACAGCACGCACACACACACACACACACACACACACACACACACACACACACACAAACGCCTGAGCCCACCCATGCACTCTTGCCAAGAGTGGCTGGGATTCTTGCGCTGTGCAGTAGAGTTGTGTGAAGCTGTGGGACTGACTGTGTTTGGGTCTCATTCCAGTGGAGCAGCACTCTGCCTTCTCTGTGAATCTTGAATTGGTAGACGTCTGCGAGAGCACACACACGAACACACACACACACACACACACACACACACACACACACACACACACACACACACACACAGATTTGTACATGTATGTATTTTACAGTATATGTGTATATATGCATATACACACACACACACACACACACACACACACACCACACACACCACACACACACACACACACACGCAGATGCAGACGCAAATGCATATACACTGACATACATACACACACATGCACATGCACACATACACACGCATTCTAAGAATACACACACATAGGCTCTAAGCGCTTACATCTCATGGCTGATTCCTCTTGAATCTGGCCACCATCTGCTGGCTGACGCGGGCGGCCTCACACTCCAAAAAAAAAAAAATCAACCCCCCCCCCTCTCCGCGTAGGATCCGGCCCTCCTTCCAGCCAGCTCGTTTGGCAGCTATTTTTAACAGTGGCTCAGGCCCGGGAGCGCAGTGGCCCAGAACCCTCGCTCTGCACCCGAAGCGGAGGCCTTCGTCTTCCTCTCGGCCTCCCTGCTAGTGCTGCATCAGCACTGGCCCCTTCACCACCCCCTCACCCCACCCCCATCCCCGCCTCTCGGCCTTTAAAAATGAGCCTCTTTTGGGCGGACCCATCACATTCATTTTACTACGAGGATTTAGGAAGTGCAACTGTGCTAATGGGAGGATGGGGTGTGTGTGTGTGTGTGTGTGTGTGTGTGTGTGTGTGTGTGTGTGTGTGTGTGTGTGGTGTGTGTGTGTGTGTGTGTGTGAGATGGCCTCATGCCTGGTGCTGCTGTCCGTCCTGTGCTGTGCTGTGCTGTGCTGTACGGGCCCACTGTTCAGGTTTCATGGCTGGCCGGCGTCTGATAAGAACACAAGCAGGGGGAGCGAGACGCCACGCTGACACGCAGGAATGTCCACCACCATTAAAATGGAGTGAGCCGCTCATGACGGTCAAACCCAAATATTTTCCCTTTCCCCTCGCCGTTTCACAGTGAATGGAGGTAATTGAGCACAGACCATTTGTAGGGGCCTCCAAAATGTGTTGCTTGGCAGCTTGTCTTTGCGTTGTGTTTCTCTTGTGTTTTTCTCTCCCTGTTCTTTCTTTCCTTCTTTCTTCTCTCTCTCTCTCATTTTGTTTTGCCGTCTTTTGTATTCCATTCTTGTCTTTGTTGTTCAGAATGATGGCAGCTCTACATGCCCAGGCCTCTTCTGGCTCACAGACTCATAGGCTTATAGAGGCTCCCGCCCCTCCACCCCCCTGTCTGTTTCTCTCTCTCTCTGTCACTCTCTCACACACACACACTTTTCATTTCATTTCTTTCTTTATTCCTTCCTCTCATTTTCTTTCATCTTTCTTTTCCTTTCCCTCACACTTTGCCTTTCCTTCATTTCTTTTCCCCTCTCTCTCCCTCTCTCTCCGGTGCCCTCACACACTCTCTCCTGTGCGGAGGCCAAGGTGCTTCCATTAGGAGGCTGCTTCCTGTGTCCCCTGCGGGTGCTAATAGGAGTCATGTGTCGTGGATGAGGGAATTCCAAATGTTATTGGACTTTCCGCAGCCGCTGCTGCTGCTGGGTCATGTGCCTGTGGACCGGGCTGGACCGACCCGGATGGAGGCGGGAGGGGTGGGGCCCGGGCAGGATGGTGTGGGCGAAGGTTAGGAGGGCAGAGCCCATGGGCTGTGTGTGTGTGTGTGTGTGTGTGTGTGTGTGTGTGTGTGTGTGTTTGTTTGTGTGTGTGTGTGTGAGAGAGAGAGAGAGTGTGATGAAGGTCAAAGGTCATAATGTTCCTTGCTGCAAAGATTTTTCTATTTGTTGGTCTTCGCCAATGGTCAAATGTTGAACCATCCAGAGAAGCAAGACATTATAGAAGGAAATTACAGTAGAACCCACAACCCACAACTCCAGCTGCTCTCTTTAAAGACACTGTGTGTGTGTGTGTGTGTGTGTGTGTGTGTGTGTGTGTGTGTGTGTGTTTGTGTCTGTGTGTGTGGTTCAACCCCAGTCACCTGGTGTTAATGGCAAGTGGCCATGTGTCTGTTCAGCTCAATTTGGATCTGTCTCTCTCTCCATAACCTGACACACACACAGAAACACAGATGGCCTCTGTGTGTGTGTGTGTATTTGTGTTGTCTAAGATCCCGTCACTCCAAGAATTATTTGCTATCCTTAGAGCTCTCTCTCTCTCTCTCTCTCTCTCTCTCCTCTCTCTCTCTCTCTCTCTTTCTCTCACTCTCACTCTCACTCATTAACTCCTTAACTCCTCTGTACTCATGTTCCATGGCTCTTTAGCTGCAGTCCAGGCCTGTGTGCATGTGTGCTCCTGCCTATGACAGCCACTGGGAGGCTCATAATGAGAAGATTGATTTCCTGCTAATTCACTTTGGGGTTTTTTCCTGGAGGGATCTGAATGGCATGAATGATGAAATGCTATGAGTGCATGAATGTGCTGTGCTGGTGCTTACATAACCACCAGCTCTAATGGCTGCTGCTCGCTCTCTTGCTCCGGCCCGGATTCAAGGAACGTCGCGGGGCTTCTGGCGAATGATGCGTAGAGCAGGAAATAGCTTGGAGCTTTCTCACAGGTTTAGAATTCAGGATGGAGGAAGAGGCCTAGTCAACCTTCTCCTTGGGTTCCTGGAATGTTACCAGTCTATGGTGATTGTCTGTATGTGTGTGTGATTGTGAGTGTTTGTGTGTGTGTGTGTGTCTATGGGCATGTGTTAGAAGATGGGGATCTTGAGTATCTTGAGGATTGTCTGTGTGTGTGTGTGTGTGTGTGTGTGTGTGTGTGTGTGTGTGGTGTGTGTGTCTATGGGCATGTGTTAGAAGATGGGGATCTTGAGTAAGCTATCATTATTCTCTTTGCATATGTCCTGATGGGAGTTTGAGCACGTCTTTCTCCCCTTTGGCGAGCAGACTGTAAATAATATGAGGGGGCTGTTGCCCTCCTCTCGCTTCTCTTCTCTCCTCTCCTCTCCTCTCCTCTCTGTGCTCCTCCACTCGCTCGGCAGGCTCCTCCCTGCAGGCCGCAGAGCAGAAACTGTGCATCACAAGAGGGTGGTCTGCTTAAAGAGACGCTGAAACCCTATCACCCTGCAGAGGAGCGGCCCTGCCTCAACACGCCTGACCGAGTGGGACACAGTACAAGCTGTGGGACTTAAAGCAAAATATTTGCATGGAGCTGTTAACACCACCAGATTCTCTTTGATATGAAAAAGATGCCTATGCACAACCTGTTATTAGGAGAGACACGCCTTCCCAGCCCCAACCTCCCACACACCAGTGTGTGTGTGTGTGCGTGTGTAGAGGGGTTGTCGCGAGCATGAATGTGTCTGTGATTTGCTTCCACAGACAGGCCCATCCCTAGCCCTAGTCCTCTGAATCAGCTGCTAATTGGCTCATTAATCTCTCCATGTATGCAGTAAGGGGTGGGGTGGCCACCATTGTGCTTATCCACAGCCAGAACTACACCAACAGAGGAGCAGTGGGGGAGACGGGAATCTGTGTACACCACTTAGGGAAGGGGAGGGGGGGTGTAGTGCAGTGTGTGTGTGTGTGTATGTGTGTGTGTGCACGTGCACGCCCCTGAGAACAACAGTCAGACAGAAAAGTATGGAGAGAAAAAGGGTCAACAACAGAGAGAAGAGCCTCATAGAAGCAGAGGAGGAGAAAAGGAGAGTGTGTGTGTGTTTTTGTATGTGTGTGTGTTTGTGTTTGTGTTTGTGTGCGTGTGTGTGTGTGTGTGTGTGTGTGTGTGTGTGTGTGTGTGGTGTGTTTGTATGTATGTGCTCCTGAGGAGTATGAGGTGGCTGAGCTCACATAAGAACCAGGGGCAGCGGATTTGAGAATGGAAACACCTGGGCCTGCAGCCGACCCCCAGGCCCCTGTCTCCTGCTCCTACTCGTGGGCCGGCCAAACATCTGTGAGCCTCCTCAGCCGCTGCAAGCTCTTTGTTTTGGACGCTTTTTTCACTCTGGAGCATTTCGAATGGGGCGAGAGCTTGATGTAATCATTCTGACACGCAAAAGGATTGTCTGGGTTTTCATCACTGTGAATGATCAGACAGCATGTGAACACAGCGATGTTTCCCAGCTAACAAACGAGCTTCATGTTCTCTTGGTTATGTCTTTTCCGTGTGTTGGCAGCGAGGCTTGTCCGGCGGCCGATGACAATTCAATGTGAGGACAACAGCTCTCTTCCCTCCTAACACATCGGTGGCGCTTTGACCCCCGTCAGTCTTTTAAATCTGTCCTTCATCCATTTTATGGCGTCGCATAGATTTACAATCCATAAAGAGTCTTTTCCTGTGAATTCAATCAAAGCCTCCAGAGGAAGTGGGGTTATTGGTGGGCGGAGCAACCATTTCAGTCTGGCCTCTGGAAGCTTCTTGCAGGGTCCTGCCAACACCTACATGCTTTTATACTGAGGAGGTTACTACAGGACGCCATGATGACATAATCTCTCTTCAGAATCTCTGGAGCAGGTCACATCTCTCTCTCTTTTTTTTCTCTCTCTCTCCATCTCCTCTCTCTCCTTCACCTCTCTTTCTTTTTCGTTGCTCTTTGCCTTAAGCTGTGAGTCACAGGGTTTCTGCTGCATCACTAACAATGGGCCCCAGAGTTGGGCTGGAGAAGGGAGCGTGTGGGTGGCAGATCCTTTCATAATGAGAAAGAGAGAGAGAGAGAGGACATGTGCCATAACTCTTTCCCTCCTGACGGATGTGTCCTTCCCCCGCCTAACAGCTCTCAGTCACGTCTTTGTTCCCCTCCAGTGATCATGGGAATGAGCCTCTCTTGTCCAAGGGTGCAGACTATTGCAGGCAGAGTTCACAGAAGAGCTGTGTACTCAAATGCTAGATATCAGTGGAACTCTGAGGAGCTAGAGGAGAGTTAGAAGTATTTCCTTGAAGTGGAGAAACTATTGACCTCCTTGAATGGGGGCACATGATGAGGTTCTAAGTGAGGAGGTGTTGCAAAAGTTTCTCAGTTTCGGTTAACTGAAAAGACCGGTTTCTTTGACCTGCTGTTATTCGTTTTCTCTGTGTGGAGAGATTAATTGTGTCAAAACCATCGGAGACAAACGTGGACAAAGACAGCCAGCATGTAGCCCGTGACGGTGGTATTTTTGGGACTGCGTGCATTTTTCTTGCATTAAACAACAGGTTGTATTGTGTAATATATAACAGGTGTTATTTTTTAGATGAGATGCCACTTCGAAACTCCTGACCCAGTGCCCAAGAATGTCACCTGTGAATCAACTGGGTTAAAGATTTGCACTCAGACCGGATGTACTGGTTCTACTTCAATCTTTCCAGGTAGCAGGGATGACGGAGCTGCTGACAGACAGACTTTTCCATTGCCTCACAAGCCTGTGTCTTAAGAGTGTGTCTTGTTGGGCTCTTTCCGATCACACAACTCCTCTGGTGTGCAGAGATGGATTGAGTTGAGAGGTGGAGGGAGAGCGCATGCTAGGCTGTGGTCTCCAAGGCCGTGCTTGCGTCAGGTCCAGCAACTAGGCCCTTGAGCTTTGACAAATAGGAATGCTGAGTGTGTACAATGTCTAATAAGCTCCCACATGTCCCGGGCGTGGGATTAAAAAGATCACATATCGCATTCTTGAAGTGGCTCCAACTACACGGTTTTTGTTAAGGGTAGTGTTAAAACAGAGTGGGGATTACAAGTGACAGTCATGCTTTTCCCACTATGGCCTCATCTGTTCCTCTAAGGTTCCTCTAAGCATGTGATATGATAGATTTGCTCATTTAACATGCCGTTGGCAAGTTACCTTTTATTTCATGCCAAAATGGAAACTATCACTTAGGAGTGGTAGAGTATATTTTTCACAGAAGTACTTTGCAGACAAGGGCTGTGTAGACTGAGCAACACAGACAGGGTTTAACCCGCTGGATTGAAAGCGTACTTAAGATGTAGTGGTACTGTGAACTGCATGCATTCTCTAATGACTGAAACGGCAAGCACTGGAGTCCACACCGTGACTTAATCTGTCTAGAGAATGCTTTCATAGCGCATTTTTACTGTTAACCCCTTTTGTGTGGTAGTGAGGCTGCTGGTGAATTTGAATTCAGCAAACATGAAGAAAACAGTAGTCGTCAAGAATGTTGCCAGGTGTCTCACCTGAGAGCAAAGTTCTTACTTTAGTGGAGAGGCAAGTCCAAGCGCTGTCTGCTGAGATTACTGTTTTATGTGGCCACAAATCTATATGTTAGTGGGGGGGTGGGGTGTTTTAGACCTGTTTTTAGCTATACACCATGAAAGCTATGTCTTCCAATGAACAACTGTCTGACCTCAACAGAACAGGATGAAATCCTCTTGGAAGGGATTATTCACTCTGTTCTTTAGAGAGCTGGTATGAAGTGGTATGCTGAGAAAAGAGCTTATGTAAGACTCTATTCCATCTTGGTGGGCAAATGGATGTTGAGGGACATGGAACAGTACACCTCGCCAGGAGATGGCTTTTTGAAGGCGTTCATCAGTATGAAAGTATGGAAAAACAACATGAGTAAACCTAAACTGTGGGAGGCCTGTCAGTACAGAGTTCATCTGCTCAGTTCATGATGACTGGGGCATTGAACTTAATGCTGCATTGAATCCCTTGTTGTTTCAGATCCCCTCCACACCCACAGAAGATACCACAGCGACTACAGCTCCTCCAGCGAGAGCCCTTCTGTGACATCCTCAGATCCTGACTACAGGCAAGGTACACCCACACAGCCCCAGCACACACATCAAGTGTGTTAAATATAGGCCTCTGATCTTCCATTGGAACCCAGTAGGTAGATGTGACCAATACAGGGCCACTTTACTGTTATTAGTGTAGCACATCCACTGGAACATAGACTCAACCCTCGGCTGAGTCATCTCCAAAGTGACTGATGGCACATGGCATGACTCTCTCCTCCCCTTCGTTTAGAAACGAGTCAGAGTCGAAGGTGACTGCATGAGCGCAGCTGTTCGCCCTCAGAAATCTTTGCTTTGTAGTAACCACGGCCACGTCAGGCAGTTATCTGAGAGTTGAACTGTGTGTGTGTGTGTGTGTGTGTGTGTGTGTGTGTGTTTATTTGGTTTGACTCTTGCTCCTCATTGTTGTTGTTTTTCTCCTCCCACCAGCCAAGAAGCAGGAGGATGGGAGGAGGAGCAGCTCTCAGGTGGCTCTGTTGGAACATGACAGCATGTCTCTCAGCAGAAACAGGTAGTTACACACGTGTGTGTGTGTGTGTGTGTGTGTGTGTGTGTGTGTGTGTGTGTGTGTGTGTGATGCAGAGAGAATGACACCGACCCATAGCTTGCCCATAGCTGGCTACTCATGTGACTCCTGTGAAGAGGAGCCACAGGTAGAGGTGGGAGGCCCAGCCCACTGAACCTCATGTCCAGTACCTGTTAATCTTCAACCCAAAGGTTTCACTGGGGTTAACCTTTTCTCAGAGCACTCATGTTACTTGACAAAATAACGAAGTCTGTCTGTGTGCGTGTGTGTGTGTCTGTGGGTTTGTGTGTAGGTCTGTGGATGTGAAACGTGCTGCCTAGCATGAAGAATTGTTGTAGGGCCGTCACCAAAGATGATGAAAGAGTAAAAAGGACCATTTTGCAAAACTGGGCATGCAGAAATAAGCTCTTGCTCTGTTTCCTCAGAATGTGGGCATGTGAATTGTTTATTTAATGGACAACTCACTCAGTCATTAAGTGGCTTATCATCATTCTCCCACGTCCCAACACAGTGACACACACACACACAACCTGATTCACATAGACTCTCACACTCTCCTCCTCAGGTGACAGTGTTTAGCTCTGCTGCTCCCTCTGCTGTTCACTTATGAAACTGCCTCAGCAGCAGCCACCTCCACTCCTGGGCTGTCATGGCAACAGTTGCCTAGTGCGAGTTAATCAGTTTTTCGGGGGTTATGATTTTCATAACTGATTCGAGGTGATGGCACCAGGGCACGGTGCCATGGCACTAAGTGTCTGGGCTCCTGCACTCAGCTGGCACCGCTACTGTGCCCATCCCATCCCGTCCTGGCCTGGCCGAGCCTGGCATGCTTATGTGCTGAGGTCAGAGCCATGGGAAAATGCCACGCTGCACTCAGGGGATAATCTGCTGTCATAGCAACAAGAAGCTGCGGCAGAGTGTTGACAGAGGTGATGGGACACCTGGCCTCAGGATCACTGCCACTACAGTGATTTCAGCCCTGTTCCGGAGCAATTTTTTTTTTTTAAGGATAAGAACCCAAATCTCACCTCTCAGCTTTTTTCCAGCAGATTTCTCTGTGTCATGGAGATTAGGTGTGTTGCTAAAAGGAGTATTTTCCAAGGCTGTGTAGATAAGAACATTAATCTGTCTGTAAAGGTGCTTTTCTCTCTTTTTTGCTTCTGAGCTGGCATGACACATGCTTTAATGTGGATTACACCCACTTTACCAAATGTTGTGCTGGCTTCAACTATATTTAGTTTGAAAAGCTTCTCGTTTTGATTATACAGATCTCTCATATCCAGGTCTCTCATGAGCACAACTAAAGTAACTGGGAGCTTGTTTTTCTAGTGTTGCTGTCACTCGTTTCTCCAAGCCACTTCCCAAACAATATGCAAATATGTAAATGCTCTCTTTTTAACTTGACGAGTAGAAGGCTGCATCTGATGGTATTTTTCAGTTATGTTTATACTTGGTCTTAAATGTCCTGTACTGTGTAATATTTTGAGGGGGATGTAGGAGCTGTTGTGTCTGTTTGATGCTGTTTGCTGTCTGTGTGATGCTGTTTGTCTGTCTGTGTGATGCTGTTTGTGTGTGTGTGTGTGTGGTGTGGCAGGCTGCTGGAGGCAGGTCAGGACGAGGCTCTTGGTACTGAGCTGCTAATCCAGCGGCAGGAGGAGCAGATCCACCGGCTCCAGGCACGCCTCTCCCATGCCAGCATCCATCCGGCCGACGACACCCGCATTCGCACCAGCTTCTACCCCTCAGACGAGCTCCGCACCTCAGTGCTGGACCTGCGCGAGCCTCGCAGAAGCAGTCCGCTGGATGGGACAGTAGCTCCCCGCAAGCCCAAGGTACCTGTACAAACCAGTTCCACAGCAAGAAGTACATCCACAATTTTATTGGAAGTAGTTAAAATCGGTAATGATGTAAACAGGAAATTGGAGCAACATGAGAACAGTTGTCTAAAACTTTCTGGCCTTTGTTGTGTCCGTAAAGAATATTCCAGAACTATTCTCTTTCTTTTGTGTTTATAGACTTTCTATGGGCCTGAGTTTGTGAAGATGGCCAGTGAGCCTTGTGTTGTGTTGAATATCCCCTCCTCCATAATGGTGAGCCATGTTTCTGCTAAGGTGTAATCCAGCTAAACGTTCACGCGTCTCTGACAGCATTCCTGTGCTTTCAACTTTTATTAAATTCCATTTGGGAATTTCCGGCCGGCTGCGTTCCCTCCCTTGTGTGTCTCCCCTGCAGAACAAGCGCGGGAAGGTGGAGGAGAACCAGCGGAAGGTGGGGGTGGTGCTGCTGAACGGCCAGCGGCTGGAGCTGAGCAGCGACGTGAAGGCGGTGTGCAAGGACGTGCTGGACATGGTGGTGGCTCACGTGGGCCTGGTGGAGCACAACCTCTTCGGCCTGGCCTGCCTGAGAGGTGAGGGGGAGGCTGCTGTGCCGCGTGACATTGATCAGTCACTCGCCCGCCCACCCGCTTGTTCACTCACTGCTGTTGATCACTAATGGATTAAGTCTTTTGTCAAGGGTGAAGGGATTTGCTAAGAAATCCGCCAGCATGCAGAGTTAGGATGTGGCTAAATACTGATCTTTGCATCCAGTTGGATTGTGTGTATTGCTGCTGTTTACTCTGTGTTTGCATGTCATGTTAAGCTGAACAGGCAATAATGTGCACATTTGAGGACGGACCTGTTTTTTTTGGCAAAGGCCCATCTGGACATGTTGCTGCATGAGTCTCATGAAAGAGCGGTTTCAGGATAATCACACACTAATCCCATGTTTATGATCAAAAGGCCAAACTACCTCATGAGAATTGCGTGTGTTTTCTTGTTTCTGTGCTGTAGACAACGAGTTCTTCTTTGTTGAGCCTGATGCCAAATTGACCAAAGTGGCCCCAGATGGCTGGAAGGACGATCCCAAGAAGAAGAAAACCGATGTGAATTTCAACCTGTTCCTGCGCATCAAGTTCTTCTTGGATGATGTGAACCTCATTCAGTAAGAGCCCTGAGAGAGAAACCCAGTCTACCTCTCCTCCTACGCGTCTCTCTGCTCACTCTGCACTCGCTCTCCTACACACAGATACCTGAGAAGGGGGCCTGAGCGCACCCTGTAATAGTAATTACCTCCTTGTGCATTTGTTTTAATCCAGACACATGATGACCAAACACCAGTACTACTTGCAGCTGCGGAAGGACATCCTGGAGGAGAGAATGCGCTGTGACCTGGAGAGTGCCATGCTTCTGGCTTCTCTTGCTCTGCAGGCAGAGTTTGGTGATTACCAGCCAGAGGTAACAACTGCCACAGTTCCAGTTCATTTTCCCACCGCTAATCTAAGCCAGCTAGAGTGCTTTTCCATTACAGTGTAGACTTTCACATCAGTCCATCTGGTTCTGTTATTACCAGTCAGTGTTTTTTGGGGTCTGGTTCTGTGTTGGCCACTGCTCTTTCCTGGTATTTTCATCTTCTAATTCTCCTTGTAATTGATGGAGCCAGAGTGCATGTGTTGTGCACCATAGACATTTTCTGTGCCATCATCTCACCCTCCTAGCTCCATGGGAAGACCTATTTCAGGATGGAGCACTATCTGCCTGCCTCTGTCCTGGACAAGATTGACCAGAGCTCCATCAAAGAGGAGCTGCCGAAGCTGCATAGCTCCTACTATGGAATTTCTGAGGAGGAGGCCGAGTTTGAGTTTCTGAAGGTAAGAGGCTCTCAAGGACTCCTGGGAGCAGAACCATTGCCAAGTCCCACTGCCTGTTGACGTGCTGTTTTGAAGAACTGTGTAATGTTTTGACTCCCTGTGTTATGTTTAGTCTCTTTCGGTCTGTGAGGTGTCGCACAGCATTGGCAGACTTTTTACATGCATTTTATATGCTCAGAGTAAAAGCTGCAGCATGTTGCATTATACAGATAATATCAATACAAAACAGAATTACCAAAATGGAAATTTAGTTTCATTACTTTTGTGGATTTTTGATCACATAAAAACAAATGACAAATTACTTACACTTGCTGCAAGCTTGCGTGTTTTCTGACTCACTTCTCCTGTGTGGTCTGACCTGCAGGTGTGCCAACGACTGACTGAGTATGGGGTTCACTTCCATCGTGTGCTGCCAGAGAAGAGGTCTCAGACAGGCATCATGCTGGGGGTCTTCTCCAAAGGGGTGCTCATCTTTGAGGTCCTCAATGGAAACAGAACCCCAGTGTTGCGGTTCCCTTGGAGAGAAACAAAGAAAATCTCTTTCATTGTAAGTCAAGTCTCACCAGCAGCAACTTTATTTAGGCTGAACTGTTTTTCTGGGAGTGAGGAGCTTGTTTTCACCATCTGCATGTGGGTGGGCTTGTGTCTCCTTCAGAAAAAGAAGATCTCTCTCCAGAATACCTCAGACGGGATCAAGCACCTGTTCCAGACAGACAGTCAGAAGACCTGCCAATATCTGTTGAACCTGTGTTCAGCTCAGCACAAATTCCACCTGCACATGAAGGCCAGACAGAGCAATCAGGAGACCAAGGACTTGGGTAGAGTTAAATTCCCTTACTGCACTGAAACAAACAATGAGTAACACTTACTTCACTTCACAAAATGAAGAAGTCCAGTTTACTGGAAAAATTGGTAAAATGTTGCTTTAAACAAGTTAAGTAAACAACTCTAGTCTCTTTCAAGTTATGTTTTTAGAGACTAGTCATGTTTACTTATGGCCCAGTGCTGATAGATTACTAGTCTTAAACTCTTTCTGTGTCTCCCTGACAGAGAGCTGCCCCTTGAGTAGCCTGCAGTTCCCCTCTGGTCCTGAGGGTCTAGGCAGGGCAGTAAGCGCGCTCAGTCTGGCCCCCAGTGCACGCTCGGAGAGCGAGCACCTCAAAAGGATGTCCTGCTCAGAGGCCGCTCTCAACAAGCACCAGGTTGGCCGGCTCCCTGCCTCCGCCGCCGGTGGTGACCTCTCGTTACCCGGCTATGTGCCCAACCCCAACCCCCGTCTCTTGAGTCGCTCGCACCACAACCTGGGCCAGCTGCCTGAGTCGCCCGAGCACCGGGCGGTCCTCTCCTATGGCAGCCAATCCCAGAGTGGCGGTACCATCACCCAGCTGCCCTCACACCACCGTGCCTGCTCCGACACCGACTCCATCACAGTCAGCCGACAGCAGGACGTGTGAGTCACCAACGCCTTCGTGACGCTAAGCCATCGCTGACATTTCAGAGACCTAGAGAAAGGCACATGGAAAGAACAGAGTGGCCAAAACAGATTAGAACTGCCCCTTGTAGGCTCTTAGACATGTAATGCAAGTACCAAAGTGCCACCTTGTAAAAAAGGGTTTTGTCTGCCTCTGTTTTCAAGCAGCTGATTTAAGGTCCTCAAAGGGAGGAGCCTCATGATATACTGGAGCAATTTTCTTACAAGCCTCCCCGTTGCCCTTTCCTCCAGTTCTCTTGGCTACTGCTGTGAGCCGACAGATCAAGGCTCTCCCACCTCTTCCTCATTACCTCATGTCCTCTGCCCCCCACACCACCACCACCACCACCCCCACCACTATCACCACATACAGAGTTATTCAATCAGGTGGTGGCTCTGTGCATTTACTGGCTGTGCTAGTAATCACCCCTCTCCTTCTCCCCTGTGCCCTCTGTTGTCTCCTCAGCAGTGCGTTCGGCTCGCTGGTCCACAGCAATCCCCACTGGAGCCCCGAGAAGTTTAAGAAGGAGTCAGACTCCTCCTCGTCTGAGGAGACGGCCAACGCCTACGTCGTAGGTCAGTAACACCTCCGTGTGATTAAGCTGTGAACGTGCTATGAGAGAAAGAAATGTTTTTAGTGCTTTTGTGATGTTTAGTGATGTTGATCAAGCTGGAGGTTTCTATCCTGCTCACAGTCTTCAGCCTGTGTGCATGCTTGAATGCTTTCTGTCTGTCTCTCTGCTCCCAATCTCTATCAGTCTGTCTGCCTCAGATGCGTTGTCTTCATTTCTGTATATGCCTTGTGCACACTGGCCAGGGTCTACCACCGAGGGTTTCATTTATTTGCTAGTTTTTATTTATCGGTCTGTTTATGTGTCTCCCTACCTTCTTGGATCTAGTGATCTATGCATTGCAGTGGGTAGTGAGGGAGAGTTGTCAGACAGACAGTCTCTGGGAGTCTATGAAATCTATTTTTCTCTGAGCAGTGACTCTGCCTCCTGAGAGCCTTACCTTTGATCTTCTCTTCCTGCGCTGTCAAAGAGACTAAGTGCACTTCATTTGCGTTAGAGCTTCTGACTTTGAAAAAAAGGTAGAGCAAAAGAAGATGGTGTGACTGGGAGAGGCCAGAATTAAGTTACAATTCTCTCACAGTGACACATGCTGGTGCATAGGGTAGTGCTGAATTATAGTGATTGATTCACACAACTGTTATGAAGATAGGAAATACTTATAGAACAGATAATCTGTGATTGTATTTGTTTTTTATAATTAGTCTATGTGATCTCTTGTCTTTGTCTCTGTGCTTGTCTGTCTGTCTGCTTGCTTGCTTACCTGTCTGTCTGTCTGTCTGTCTGTCTGTCTGTCTGTCTGTCTGACAACGTGTAGGTGTGAGCATGCACAGTTCAGGAGTGCCCTCCACCCCTGCCTCTCTCACAGTCAATGGTATGTGATGGATGAAGGTGACATGATATCCCCCTGCAAAGCATCCAAGACTGCAGCTCCCTGCACACAAAGAGTTGTCATCGCATGCTTCCCATTCAAGCACACAGACACATAAAGAGACACATTGTTAGAGCCTATTAAGCCTCCATCCCTAATGCCTGTGCCTGAAGCGGAGCCCCCTTTGGGCCCTATAGCGCTGATGTATAGCTCAGCTCCAGCTTAATCTCTCTGATCCCTGCGTGGAACCGATTCGCCATGCCCACTTGTGTCCCTGCAGTCGGCCCTGTGCACTGCCAGTTGGTGCAGTGCCAACTGACATGCCTTTCGTGTCGGAGAGGGTTAATGTCGT
Source organism: Tenualosa ilisha (assembly GCA_015244755.2). Classification (NCBI taxonomy): domain Eukaryota; kingdom Metazoa; phylum Chordata; class Actinopteri; order Clupeiformes; family Clupeidae; genus Tenualosa; species Tenualosa ilisha. The sequence goes on from PYXC01001128.1 coordinate 2,735,974, forward strand.
CTATAAACACTCAGACAGGATTCAAGCAAATTAGTCTCACCGAGCCCATAGTTAAACATGTACAGAATAGTAATCAAATGCAGTGCCATCAATGTGAGGTTTCTCTAATGATGGTGGTGACATGATGTTGATGTCAAGTATTCTGAAAATGAAATGTGTTTTTTTTTTTTTTTTGCTCAAATGTTTTCTCTCTTTTACATTAGTGTAATTTGATACAATCAGTAGATGTAGACCTACTTAGCTGCTGTGGACATTTAATCCCATAACAAACCCCACTCTGACATCCCCTGGCTACTGAAATGCAGTCTGCTCTGTTAGTAAAGTCAGCCATAGAAAGCCTTATTGTTTCCTCACTGGCCTTTTCAAACAGACTCTCTGAAGAAGAAGCTGAATGCCTTGCCTTCCCCTGAGAGGGAGATTATGACCGTAAATCTGAAGAAGGATGCAAAGTATGGTCTGGGTAAGCTTTTTTTCATCCCTCCTCTGCCTTTCCCTTGCTATCTCTCTCTCTCACTCTCCCTCTCTCTCCTAGAGCTGGAAGTTGGCCTGTGCCATATATGGGCAGGGAAGCCATAGATCATGTTCTTGCCTCCGTGGTTGACACAAACACTTGATGAATGTCAGGGGGACAGAATGGGGTTATCTGAGCCAAACCAGACGCCTCTCATACAGAAGCGAGAGAGAGAGAGAGAGAGAGAAAGAGAGAGAGGGACAGAGAAGAGCCTGATAAAATGCAGAAGGGCTTTAGTTTCAGTCCCATTTGTACAGAAGTGATTAATGAATCATGGAAGAAGGAGGACTGGGAGGCTTTTCATGTTCCCCTTTCATTTTCTCCTTTTGAAGAAGATTCTAGCTTGAAAGACTGTGCAGTTTTGAGTTGTTTTTTATTAACTGACTTTCCACAGATTTTTGATCATTTGACTGATCATTTTTCTCCAGTTGTTTTTTCCTTAAAAATGCCTTTCTTTGTGCACAGGGTTCCAGATAGTTGGGGGAGAGAGTTCAGGACGGATGGATCTTGGCACTCTGATCAGCTCCATAACTCCTGGAGGTCCAGCTGACGTCAACGGCTGCCTCAAGCCTGGTCAGTGTCCTCTCACATACACCCATCTATAGTCAGATTGCCACCTCAGCAGCACATTTGCCTCTGATGGGAATGAAACAGCAGCACTTCAGTTTGGAGAAATAATGTAGAATGAGAATGTCAAAAGTAGAAAATGCCCTAAAATCTGACTGACACAAGACATGGTGGCTGTGATGTGGCTATGATGTGCTCTGGTACTGATTGATGGATCTTTTGTTTCCCTGATGGATTTATCAGGTGATCGTCTGATGTCAGTCAATGACATCAATCTGGAGGGACTTCCTCATGATTCTGCGGTGGAAATACTTCAGAACGCCCCCGATGATGTCACACTGGTGGTCTCTCAGCCCAAAGAGAGGCTGTTTGAAGGTGAGTGACATGGAGACTGATATCTAGATGTAAATACGATTCAGCATTACAGGTGTGTAGAGGGATGAATTTAATTTATTTTGTTTTTACTTAACATGGCCATGCAGTCAACACTGGAGAAAGAATCCTGTTGACCAACTGTGGTTAAAATAGACTGGTTGACAGTTTGAGATTTGTGCTCTATAAGTATATAGTTGCACAGATGTTATTTGTGTAGCCTAATGACTGTTGGTTTTATTGACTTCATAGTGCTTCTCTAACTTATTTGAGTACTTTAGCCATAAGACCCACAAAGTGTGTAAGATGCGCTTTTAACTGCATTCAAATTTCATCAACATTTGCATTTCATGCATCAGCTGATAGTCCAAATATAAATTAAAGGTGGTATCAGCAATTCTAAGCAAAGCACATTCAGGGGACCTCTCTACACAATCCGTTAGCAATGACTGTAATCGCCAGGCTGTGAAAAACTCCGCTTTCTGTGAACAGCCTGGAAACTTTGGGCGTGTCCTTAAGAGGTGCGTGTGCCCAGTGAACCTACCAGTTCCTCCATTGTTTACAAGGTTTTGCGCTTCTCTGCATGTGAAGGTGACGAGAGAGAGGCCCCTGAAGAGAAACGAATCAACTCGCCTCAAGTGACGAGACAAGAGAGATGGCAGAAATACAACCGAGGAAAAAAAAATGCTCTAGCGAGTACATTAAAAAGAAAAGGTCATATGACCACAATTCTGCCAAATCACAAAAATAGTATGAGGGAGGCATTTGATCTTGGAGAGAATTATAACCTGCGCCAAAGCGGAGTGATTGTTTCTAACGTACATAGAATGCCACCAAACCGCTGATACAGCCTTAAATTGAAGATGCTTCCGGTAGGTCTAAGGAAATTTGTCCATTGTTGCTTAGGAACACCCAGCTATTAGTGTATGTCGTAGTCAATGTGTACGTGTTTCTCTGATTCCCATGTGCTCTAATTAGAAAGGTGTGGAAATTCCTGTAAATAATTGATGGAAGTGCTCATTTGACTCAGCATGCTCTTTCCCCAGCCCAGTGTGACTATGTTGGTTTCCTCTCTCCCAGGCTCCCCTTCAGACTTCTTGCGCTACAGTGCCAAATCCCCCGTGGCCACATCTGCTCAGAGGACCCAGGGAGCGCTGGAGTCGTCGTCCGAGGAGAACGCAGGGTCCCCCAGTCCGCCTCCCACGTCCACGGCCAACGTGTCCATGTCCCCAGTGGGCCGCCGGCAGGACAGCCTGAACAACTCTCAGAGCTCGCGCTCGGACAGCAGCAGTGTCCCTCTGGCCCAGCTCAACGGCTTCCACCGCAGCCCCCCTCAAGAGGGCCCTCCTGCAGCCCAGCCCACCCAGGACAGCACCCCACCTGCCCTGCCGCCCAAGACCAGGAAAGCCCAGAAGGTGCTCGAGGTGCCCAAAGAACCCGAATACTCAGACAGAGGAGACTCAGATATGGATGAGGATACATCCTCTGGTAGTCCGGATAAGCTGAAGCCTAAAAAGGTAGAGTCAGTGGCTAGAGGGATGCAGCAGTGTTGGCAGCCTAAGAGAAAGGGGGTGTCCATAAAGTGGAGTATTTAGAAAAGCGACTATGTCTTTAAGTCAGCCGGACTGAGCTATCATTGGCTGCAAGTTCATTTAAGGTCTCTGTACGGGAGATATCTCATTTTAAAAGCAGAACTGGAGGTAGAGTGAAATTACATTGCATAAAAGACTTTTATGACACATGATGCTAAAGGATTTACTTGAGTTGGCTTACAATAACTTGCATTAAACAGATTCATTTAAATATGTGGTTTGGAAAATGGTCTAAACTGTGAGTCTTACATATGAGCCTCACTGGTGTCATGCTTCACCAGTGTACCTAAGTAAAGACGAGCTGAATTTGATTTGTCCTCATATCCCGCCTGGCAGTCATGTGCATGATTCAATCAAACAGACTTCAATCATCCTTTCGAGCTTGACTGCACTGAACCCCTGGGGTTCATCTAGTCTACTCTTCCATTCATCATGCACTTTCGTGCAGGAGGTTCCACTGGTGTACAGCGTAGATCACTCCGCAACTCCCTGGCTACCGCAGCCTGTCAATCACACATGCACTCTCTACACAGCATACTGTCATACTGTCATTCTAGCATGTATGGTAGTCAGAAACTAACTGCTTGTGCAAATTGGCAGGCATGACTGCATTTGGAATGTGAAACTGCATGACATTGCTGCATGTGTCCTTATCTTTGATATGTGCTTGATCACTCTGTTAGATCGACCTCCAAGTGTCCTCTCTCTCTTTCTCCCCTGCCCCTCCCCCCCCCCCCCCCCCCCCCTCTCCTCCTTTGCCAGATCCCGAACCCCCCCATACCCGCATGTGTTCTTGTGAGTGTGTGTGTGTGTGTGATGTGCTGTCTACTCACACACACCTTTTCTCTTTGCAGGAGCTATCTCCCAGCCACAACATGGGCAATTTAAGTGGTAATGCCCCAGGGGTCAATAGTCTCCAACCTGGAGATCTATTTGACGTTGAGCTGTCCAAAATAGACAGCAGCCTGGGCATTAGTGTGACGGTACTGTTTGGAAAGGTTTTCGCTCTCTCCTCTTTTTTCCCCCTGCTCCCTTTTGAACTCATGACTGTGTGTGTGTGTTTGTTTTTTTCCCATTTTGCCCGTAGCTTGTGTCTGCTTTTGAAGTCCACCGCTTGGCTTCATTTTGGGGGAAGTAGATTGGCTCCCATTGCATGCAGATATTTACAGGCATTTTTGAAATCGGCGAAATCGGTAACACCCAAACACAGTAGGTGCAGTTCAGCCAGTAGACCTGCAGAGGACAGAAACGCACAAAAAGTTTTGTCACCAACATTGATCACCTGACTAATAATGCCTGCATAGATTTGCATTGCTGACCATCTTTTTGATTGATTCTATTGATGAATTGCATCGTGCCCAATGTGATTTCCCACTGAGTGTGTCCTTTCAGTGTTCTCAGACTCAAGTGTGCTGTGCTGTGCTCTGCTCTAATCCCATCTTATCAAATCACCTCTTATTGCACGATTTAAATGATTCTTGACTTCTGCACCAACAATCCACATCAAATTCAGATCAACTGAAATCGTTCAATGGGCTCTGTGCATGGCACACATAGTCCCAGAAGGACTTTGGTTCAGGATGGTCACTCTTTTCCAGCAATTAGCTTTAATAAATAATGTTAGTATCCAATTGTGTAATGAGGCTATAGCTACCAAGCTAACTAATAAGAAATAAGAAACTACTAAGAAATTAACCCTAAATTGGTGAGGGACATAGAGAGCTTACTATTTAAGCTTACTTTGGATAGTGAACTTGTATAACCACACTATACAACTAATATCAGTCTAGCCTACCGTACTTCACCAAAATAGATATTCACTGGAAAAGAGTGACCATCCTGAATGAATTTCTGTCTGGGACTTTACATCTGCCATACACAGAGTCCATCACTGCACAATTCTGTTCATTGAAAACTCATTTTCATATCTAACTCCTTTACAATGTAACTTTAAATCATCTGACATTTGAGTAGATGTAGTTTTAACACCACCTGTTTAAATCACCCTCCATTGAGCACACCACTCTAATGGATTTAGAGTTGCACCCTAGCAAAGCCACACGTAGAGGTCAGAGAGGGAGAGCAGTGGGTAGCAGTGTCATGTAGACTAGGGCCTGGTGATGTCGGTGATGTGGTATAGAGGAGAATGCTCATATTTGTGTCTGTCTCAGGGTGGGTCAAACACAACGGTGAAGCATGGAGGCATCTATGTGAAGGCCATCATCCCCAAAGGAGCAGCTGAGCTGGATGGCAGAATTAAAAAAGGTGAGCCTTTTGGGGGGAGAGTCATGTCAAAGATGTCATATGGTTACCGCTGAACACATTTTTCTGTACAACCTTATTCATTTGATGTAGCTGTCCTTAGCCAGATGTGTTTTGCCCTGTTTGGCAGGGTTTAAAGTGAGGACCATAGTTGTAACTGTAGTTTGTCCTGGCCACATGCCAGCTGTGACCACTGTGTGACCACTGTGTTTGTCATAACCAGGTGATCGAGTTATGGCTGTGAATGGGAAAAGCCTGGAAGGAGCTACACACAAACAGGCTGTTGAGGCTCTTAGAGACACTGGACAAGTAAGACAGCTATTGTTTCCCCTCTATCAGGTCCAAGACCATCACGATGTTTTTTTTCTGGCCCTGTACTTGTTGAGGCCGTCCCTGATGAAAGGTGCTCTAACCTCTGACCCCTTTCATCACCAAGGTTGTTCACCTCCTGCTAGAGAAAGGTCAGCCACCAACAGACAGCATCCATGCCCCGCTCACCCCACAGACCACGGCAGAGCCCCCCCCAGAGAAGCCCCGGGCTGCACACAAACCCCCTGCGGACTACCACTTTGTGACAGACGGTGAGTGTAGGTGGGAGACAGCAGAATGAAGCACCTACTCCTTACTCTTCATATCTGCCTTGTGGAGGTCTCAGGAGCCACTAGGGAGTCTGACAGTATCCCTCTCCATGTCTCCTCTCCTAAAGATAATGTGTTTGAGGTGGGCCTGCTGAAGAACTCCTCAGGCCTGGGCTTCAGCTTCAGCCGTGAGGAGAACGTTCCAGGAGAACCGGCCCCAACCAGCATGGTCCGTGTGAAGAAGCTGTTCCCTGGGCAACCAGCTGCTGAGAGTGGCCAGATTGAAGTGGGCGATGTCATCTTGCGTGTCAATCAGAACTCTCTCAAGGGCCTGTCACAACATGTACGTTAGTGGTGTAGAGACTAATTCCACCATTCTCTTTATCAGCCTGCCATTGTTTCTTCTTGCTGTTTTCTAAACAGGCTATAGTGGATTTAAGGCGATCTCTAGTAAGTCATGACTTATAAGGCTGACGTCATCAGCTACATAAATGTGATTTAAAACCACTCAAAATACTTTTGGTTTTATTATTAAAATTTTAGAAAATCCTTTTACTCGTACACTGCCCTTGTTTTAAAAAGTGACATCACCTGGTTCAGCTAATCTAGGTCCAAGCTGTTGCTGCACATAGACAGCATCAATACCGTTCCATTCTTGTTTCCTCACTTCTCTGATTATCTAAGTTTTTATATAAATTTTGACTACTTGCTTGCTTGTTATCATCCTGATTTATGGTGTGCTGGGGTTAAAATTGCTAAGGCTGAACAAAAAAAATGCTGTACTCTCTGACTCAACCAGATGATGTCACTTTTTTCCCAGAAAGCATTGAGAGGTAAACGCAATGGCAGCCTACAACCTCTGTGAAAAAAGGAATTTTCTAAAAGTTTTAATAAAAAAGAAAGCATTTTGAGTGTTTTTAAAACCTGTTAAATATAGCTGATAGCAACGTCAGTCTTGTAAGGCCAAGGGGTTGCATTTAAATGGGAGTATTCTGTGGTTGTCTTGATATTGTGCTTTGGCTCCTTGTAGGAGGTGATCTCAGCTCTTCGAGGAGCAGGACAGGAAGTCACTCTGTTGCTCTGTAGACCACACAAAGGAGTCTTGCCAGAAATGGATTCCTCTCTGGTGGTAAGACAGAAAAATGCCTCCATTCATGTAAGAGACACTTGCTTCATGGCTTATTTCATGAACTAAGATGCCTTCCCTGTGTCCCTTCAACAGACCCCCAAGGTTTCCCCTCGTAAAGAGTTCCATGCCCCAGAGCCCAGCCAGCCCATCCAGCCCATCCAGCCCAATGTGGACTCTCCTGCTGAGGGAGAGGGCCAGCGGAGCATAGGGGCAGTGGAGGAGGCCCTGGAGAGGCTGCTGATGAAGTCCCCCAGCCGCCGGGACAGCTACAGTGACAGCACCGATGATGAGGAGGTGGAGGAGGCCTTCAGTCCTGCCCTGGAGCACAGCCGCCAGTCATGGGACAGAAGCGTTTACCAGACCCCCAGCAACAACCTTCAACCATATGAGAGCCTCTGTGAGCTGGACAACACAGTGCGATCTGCCTACTACTCTCCCAACCAGTCCATTTGCAGGACAGACCTCGACAGAAGGTATCAGCCCTTTGACCTCATCACCAGGGGGCTTGAAGTCTCAGACACCTGCAGTTTCCAAAATTGCATACTGCTCTAATGTTTACGTAATGGTACTCCCTATGACCTGGGGTGTACCATTGCTAGATCTTTGTGTTGTTGTTCTATGCTAAGAAAATGTATGCAAGTTTTACTCAATACTTGCTAATTTTACACTCAATTTTATCGACGCGCACACATTTACTTGACACACAATGACACTTCCCTGCTCATATGCAGTGTAGAAACAGCAACAGTCTAGAGCCCAAAGACTGGAAGTAGCAAGCACAGTTTCTATTAATGACAGCCAGGAAGATTCTGATTAAATGCAGTAGATTCAGAACCTTATTAGATGTCCTCAAGATGTCATTAGTATATTAGTATATTTAACACCTGTGCTGGCCTTACTTCCTGGAAAATTGGCTGTTGTGACATGGGTTTCTTGATATTTCAAGATGGCTTTGTGGGTTATTACCCAAGCTTCACCTGTCATCTCAATAATCAATAAGCAAATCTCAATTTGAATCTTTTCTTTTCTATACACATTTTCACACTTCTCAAGAGTGATTGTCATAACAATCAGACACATTGCATCTTTATCTGTACTGTACTATAGAAATGTCCAGCTCCTTTAGGTCCTTTTGATTCTGTGCTCCAGGTGTCCTTCCTCATCCCCCATGACCGTGGAGCTGGACTCCACTCAGCAGCCCGTGCTGTTGTCCTCAGTCAGCCCAGACAGGGCGAGACTGAGCCCCAGCCCAGACCCCCTGCCTCCCCCGCTCCCCATTCCCACCAACGTCAGCCTCCCCAACAGCCAGGACATGGAGGAGTTTGTGCCGGTGAGAGAACCACCAGATTGGGCTGCTTCTCACTGTCCAATTACTCCTGTCCTCTTTCTTCTTGTGTACACTTGACTGTAGTAGTTCAAGGCAGTGATTTGACTGTTTGTAATGACACAATAACATCTTGTTATTATAGATGCGTGCTGTAGGACTTATTAAGATAGTTATAAGTAATATTGCCATGAGTAAATATAAGTAAAAAGTATTTTTTTCTGCTCTAGGAAGTTGAGCTGAAAGTCTCTCTTGTCAAGTCAGACAAAGGAAGCTTGGGATTTACCCTCACCAAAGGAAATGACCTTAGCTGCTACATCCACGACATCATTCAGGACCCAGCCAAAGGCGATGGAAGACTGCGCCCTGGAGATCGCATGATAATGGTACCATACACACACTTGCTCTGTGTACCATGTACACTCACAGATAAGGACCCAAACCAAATAAACACACTGTTTGGGTATGTAGTCTGACGGAACTTTTCCGCTGACAACCACATCCCTGTAATTTGTACTTTTATCTCCTCCAACAAATGAGGAAATAGTTTGTTGACCAGGCTTAATAGCTTAGGCTGATGGTCATGCTTATTTTTGCCCTGATCCCACTGCATGCCCTCCTCCTCTCAGGTCAACAACACAGATGTGTCCAGCATGGGCCATACAGAAGTGGTGAACCTGGTTCGAGCTGCCCCCCGGGTAGTGGACCTCGTGGTTGGGAGAGTTCTAGAAGCTCCTAAACCCCCCTTTGAAGCTCACCTACTGCCTGACATCACCTACCAGTGCCAGGATGGCTCTCTGGGTAAAATAATATTATTCTGTTAAATGCACAGTAAGTCTATATTACTCTTAGTCTAGTTCAGAAATCCCTTGAGGTTTAGCTTTTATGGTAATGCGGTCAATAATCAGGGCATATGATTCCGCCTGTGTCAATTCAACCAATGGAACCTGTCTCGGATAAATCACAGCAGTTTTGCTTCAGTGGATTCTGTTGTCACACTGAGTTTGAGGGTACATTTGGTTCAGTGGAGTTCAACTGCAGGGTGTTAACAAAGTGTTGATGTTGCTAGAGTTTTCTGTGAGTTTCTCTGTCAACAAACTTTATCACAGTAGGTGTGTTTGTATTGGGTGTCGGAGGCTTAATCCTTTATGCTCTGCTTTCATGGGTGTCGCAGACCTTCCTTATTAACCACTAGCAGTGGAAAGCAGGCTAGTCTACTAGTCTGTGCTGGGGCTCAGAGCTGAACTTTACCACCAGTACACTAGACGACGCTACGACTTTCTAGCGTAGTAGAGGCAGAGGCATGTGAGCTATCCCCTCATTCTAGATACTAGATACTAGTTGTCTCACTGATCTAGAGCTTTCTTCCCTAAGGTTCCATGCTTGTTCCCAAGTGTTTGTATGCAGCTGTGTCTCACCTGTTCTCCTGGTGCTGTGTGTTGGTCAGGTTTGGTGTTAGAAGGGGGCAGTGACACCCTGCTGGGGCTGCTCTATGTCAAGGAGGTGGTGACAGGATCAGTGGCAGCCAGTGAGGGCAGCCTGAAACCACTGGACTTAATCCACTTCATCAACGGAGCGCCAACCCACGACCTCACCCTCAACGAGAGTCGCAGGTTGTTGGAGCTGTCACTTAGGAACCTCACACTTAAAGCCACCAGGTAAGCAAGCACATACACTACTGCGCACGCACACACACACACACACACATGAGTGAGAGTAATGCATATGAACATAGTAAGAGATAATTATAAGAGAGGATAAGAGATTTTAGAGGTTTTGAAAGGATTTCAAATTATTTATTATTATTATTTTATTATTATTTTTTTTTGGCAGAGATGGGAAACCGGTCACTCCACGTCAAAAGAATGTGTCACATCTAAACAATAACCTAAGCTCTAAAGTAAACACACCACACAGCATGAATGGTAAGTGAAGATTTCAAGGCCAGTGCAGTATTCATATGAGCACAATGAGTACTGCAAAGCTGTGTCAGTGTCACATGACCCAACAGAATGACTCACAGCAGTTTTTGTCTTTGAAGGTTACCTCCATGGTGAACGCAATGAGTTGGAAGTCCTCTCCAGTATCTGTCCACCTGAGGTACCTAATGCAATTTACTGCTCAGTGTTTTGTGTTTTCCCCTGACTGAAAGTCATGTTTTAGCAGTCCCATGTCTATAGGATACTACATTTAAAAATGTAGTCTGTTAAAGCTTTTGAATGGCTTGGGGGTTTTTAAGTACTGGATTTTGTGGTTTAGGTTGTCTCACTGTCAGCATAATTTTATCCGGTTGTGTGTGTTTTTAACCTGTGACCTTTTGATGTGTTTGTGTCTGTCTGCCTGTTTGTGTGTGTGTGTGTGTGTGTGTGTGTGTGTGTGTGTGTGTGTGTGTGTGTCTGTTTGTGTGTCTGTTTGTGTGTTCTAGGAACAGCTCATTCAGCTACACCTGGAGAAGCCTGTCTCTGGGGGCCTGGGCTTCTCTGTCATTGGTGGAGAGCGGGGCATTTTTGTCAAGTCTATCACACCTGGGGCAGTGGCTCACAGCTCAGGTGAGCTGCAAGTGGGAGACCGTCTGTTGAAGGTGAGTGACCTGCTGCTACACTCTATAAGGTTACAACTGTTTAAGTGTGTGTGTGTCTTGTCTGAGTTGGTACAGTATAGGTTAAACGTGTGTGTGTCTCTCTCTGTGTTTGCATGCAGGTGAACGATGACCTGATGACAGGAGTGTCCCACAGCAAAGCGGTCACCACCATCAGGAGAGCCAAAGGTGTGGTGCGTCTGATCGTGTCCAGACCCCCTGACCAAACCCCAGGCACTTACCTGGGCTTCCTGCCACTCAGCTCTGACAAGTGCAATGGAAACACAGGTACCCTACAGGGCCTCTTTCTGTAAAAATAAAAGCCTCTAACCATACAACACACCTGAGAATGTGGGCCTTTCACCTGTTCCAGATGTGAGTGAGGACAGTGGGGTGCGAACTAAAGTGCACAGCCCAGCAGATTGCCAGAAACCCAGCAGTGAAAAAAGCCCCCCAGTCATCCCACCCATAGGTACACTGTGCTCTGTTTTATTTCTGGATGCACTTCTGGACATCATGGAAACTAATCCCAGTGCAGATTTTGTTGGTTCTGTCGCTGAGCTAATTTTGTGTGTGTTTGCTTGTGTGTGTGTATTGTTGCAGACTATGATATGGGTTCAAAGGAAGACAGAACAGAGGGCAATGCAGACCTGTCAGAGGACACAGACTGTGATGGTTCCTCTCTGCCAGAGGACTCACCTGGGGTAGAGACATTTGCTTAACTATACACACATGTGGGATGGTTTGATAATTAGGGAAAATTTGGTGTTGTAAAATACCATTAGATTTGCATTCATGAAATTCATTCACTCTGAGTTTCACATTGTGTTCAGCTGTTTCTGTTTGTGTTTTCAGAGCTCCAGGAGAACAGACTGGAAAGAAGAGTGTGTAGATAGTCCTTCCAATGACCGGTAAATATCATGGAGGAAGGATGAGCTTAGTCTTTGTCTTTAGATGTCTGAATGTTTATCTCTCTTTGTCTGTAAATGATGACTACTTGTACCCATGCCACTACCATGTCCTAAGTGCTAACTTGTTAACACCAACCGATAACATGATGAGATGATCATTTCCATGCTATTATAGTGTCATAGTGTTGTATGTGAGTTTACTTATATAGCCTTACACTGTAGAAGCATGGGAGGATTCAACAGGATAACCTCATGAAATCTATCCATGCATAGTTTAAAAGATTTGTTTTGCTAGATCTCAAATAAGCATTTGTCAAGATTGAGAACAAAAAGCTCCTGAGGAATTATACCTAAAGATATTTGTAAACAGCATATACATACAACATAACGCCATTTACCTGCATGTCAGAGTGAAAGCTGTGAATCTATCTTGTGTGCACTGGATTGAGAATCATAAGAATAAACTGCTAAGCCCTCATATGTGCTCTTCTCAGCTATCTGCAGACGAGTGAAGGGCAGCTGGAGGAGGACGAGATTACATGGGGCAGCGATGAGCTTCCTATTGAGAATATCAACTCCAAGTTCACAGAAGGTATGTCCGACTCCTCAGGCAGACCCATTTACTTCAGATAGTTATCTCTTAATCTCACATGACTCAGCACAGCAGGACAAGCCTTAGTGGCTGACGTGGCTGTTCTGTAGAAATATTGAGGACACATAGGTGCCTATTGATTTTGCCTTGATTGTAGCGCTAAGAGGGATTTGGCCAGGATTTGTCAGGCTCTCGCTCTGTCTATTCATTAGATGGGCCTATTGTTACTGAAGAGGAGCTTACATCTCTACCTCTGGTAAAAGTCATTCCTGATGGTCAGTACACCGGACCCAAACTGAACACAGTGGTCCGCATGATGCGAGGCCTGCTGGAACAGAAGGTGCCCCTGCAGGAGTTTGAGGTAAAAATGCTGTTTTTTTATCTCAAGCAATAAATGTTGAGAATCCTTCAAGATCATTTCACACAAGCATATATTTTTCTACTTTTTTTATTTAGAATTTACAGAATTTGCAGCCCCTTGATGACTGTTTAATTGGACAGACACAAGAAAACAAAAAGAAAAACCGTTACAAAAATATAGTACCTTGTGAGTATTCTCATCCTGTTGATACACACACAGTGATTTAGTCTCAGCACCATTTTGTAATTATTTTCATCAATAACCTTTCTATTTTTCTGTTTGTAGTCGACACCACTCGGGTGCTTCTTGGCAAAGAAGGTGGATACATCAATGCCAATTTCATAAAGATGCTAGTGAAGGATGAATGTTTTATGTATATTGCCTGCCAAGGACCATTACCCACCACTCTTGGGGACTTTTGGCAAATGGTCTGGGAACAGAAATCTAACGTCATTGCAATGATGACCCAGGAAGTGGAGGGAGGAAAGGTTAAATGCCAGAGATACTGGCCTGATACACCCAAAACAGCAGAAATGGTTGACGACAGACTCCAGATTACACTTGTGAAGGATCAACACCTGGACAACTTTGTTATTCGACTGATTGAGGTTAAAGATATTCAGGTAATAATACGTAATATCAGTTTTTTTTCTTAAAATGTCTATAAAATTATTAAGGCTCATTAATTGTCAACATATGTAACTTGGCTTTTTGTCCATAGACTAATGAGATTCAGCAGGTCACCCATTTAAACTACACGGGTTGGCCTGACCATGGAACCCCCACCCAGCCTGAGCAACTGCTCACATTTATCTCCTACATGAGACACATCCACCAATCAGGGCCCATCATCACTCACTGCAGTGCAGGGATTGGCCGATCGGGAACGCTGATCTGCATAGACGTGGTTCTCGGGCTCATTAGTAAAGATGCAGATGTAAGTACACAATGATTTGGCATATTTCATATTTTTGTGAATTTTATATTTCTAAATATGCCAAACATATGGAATCTTTTATTCAATTTTTTTTTTCTTTCTTTTTAAGTTTGATATTTCAGACGTGGTACGTACCATGAGGCTTCAGAGACAAGGAATGGTTCAAACAGAGGTGTGTTTATTTGCTTTCTCTCCAAGTACGACTCTTGGACGTATGTTTCATGACCAAACCTTGAGCAACAAATTATACCATAGCCTTCATGTCATTTTGTCTTTCCACTACAGGAACAATACATATTCTGCTATCAGGTGATTTTATATGTGCTCAGATGTCTTCAAGCAGAGGAGAATATCTCAGGATAGAAGATGCATTCTGAATGTGCTGAAGCCCTTTTATGAGACTGTTACAGTGCTTTGAGCATTTAAGTTTCACTTAAAGATGGAGACCAACTTTTTGTCCACAGGGACTGAAATTGTTAGAACAAATTTATAGATTATCTTATAAACATTATTAACTTCTGGAAACTTCAGATCTTCTAGAAGATTATGTATATTTTTGGCTTCTGTTCCCCTTTGGCTGCTATTACTTTTAAAGACAATAAACCATTGATTTTTTTATGTTACCTTTTTTGGTAAGAAACAGTGCTTTTTATGGACACATTACAGATTGAAGTTCAAAATGATATCCTATTTTATATGGAACAAAATCATTCTTGTTCTTTTTAAAAGCTAAACAATGCTGGAAGTTGCCTCGACAGAATACAACAGTATTTGCTTTGTAAATCTCAATATCAATCACCTTGAATTTCTGTGGTAAATAATCACATTAAAGTGTACATATTTATCTCCTGAAATTGTTGATATGTTTTAAAATGTTATATACTGGACAATTTGCAATTTGTAAATAAAAGAGTATCATGCCTTTTCAGGTTGTTGACATTTTCATGGAATGTGCATTCAAAATACATGTTTAATGTTTCATGTCACATTGTAGACTTGATGGATGTGCATATTATGATTTAACTTTGTTATTGTTCCTGATCATTTCAAAAGGTGTAAGGAAGCTGATGAATAACTGATTTGGCCAAAAACTGTGGGCTACTGTACTGTTACTGATTTGTGCCATTCACATCCTGTCCTGTGCCACTTACTGTCCAGCACCACTGTCCTGTGCCCCAACCCTAACCCTAACCGAACACAGGATTACAGGGCAGCATGCCAGTGGCATAACAGTAGGCAAAAGGCACAAACACTAGGCTGGTATGTGCCACAGACAAGTCCAATTTTTGCTCTATGTCTAGGCCTACTAATTACAACACACTCAGAGGAACCCTGCTGAAAAATCCTGCTAAAAGCCAGCCTAATCTGGTAGCTGGTGTCAATAGCTAGTTTTCTGCCAGTTTAGGGTATGTTTTTGTATGCGCTTTGATGGTTTAGCTGGTTTGTAATACACAAGGAATGAGCACACTTAAAATTATTTTATTGGGAAGTCATTCATTTAGTGATGCGGTCAAAAATAAAACATTTTAATAATTATATTTTGTCCTAGGAGTTTTAGCCTGCATAAAGTTATATAACACAGTCGGTCCAAGTTTTACAGTGGGCCATTTAACAGGCCTGCTGCCATCTAGTGATGACATGGTTATCTTATCTCCAGTTTTATGCATTCTCATACACAAATGAATGTTGGATATTATTTCAAAGCATTAGCAAACCTTGCTTAGCTTACTATACAAGTGCCTCAGCACCACTGACTGAAGAACTTTTGATGATGGGTTTCAATCATAGGTTTCAATGAACCTTTATCATAAAATATTTCCCTTTTCCGGGTATCCAAACCCTTGCGATTGACGTAACATTCTGCAGGACTACCCCAGTCAAGCCCGAAGTTTGTCGCCAGGCGCCTTGTGCCTTGCATGATTCTCACGGACAGTTTCCTCAGGGGCTGGGTCGAGCTTCTCGCCGTCAACAGCCTTTAATATAAGATCACGGTGCACGGTTCGAAGTGGCCGGGACCCTGGAAGGCATCACAAACACGCAAAATGAGCTTCTTGTTGTAAGTTACAGTAGCTAGCCTTAACGAAAACCTTAACTTGGCTACGTTAGGGTGGCTAGGGTGATTTTGCTAACGTTAACGTTTTCAATGAACCGATTCAGTCGCAAATGTTATCTTCATTGCGAGTTAAGCAACTGTTACTAACGTTGGTTGGCAAATAGTGTTTTTTGCAGAGTCGATATAACTTAGCTCCAAAATAATGGTGTTACCTAGGTTAGTCAGACAATCTGAATTGGCATTGTGTACTAGCAAGCTAACATTGCGAGCCTTTAAAGCTATGCTTTAAAGTTACATTTTGCTAACGTTGTGTATCATTGCTAATGAGCATCCTTGCTATGCTACTAGTTTGGTTGTATCTACAGTGCGATGCTTTCCTTTTGTATTTAAATTTGACATGGCTAATGTTTATAGCATAGCTATCTATACATATACAGTATAATGGGAATGAGCACATGCTGTAGTTTAATTTAGTCCTTTCTTATGGTGATGACAAGAATACCTCACTACCTTGTATTTATGTCTGGCAAAGTGACTTTGCTGACTTCAACAGTCGACTGATGCAAAACTGTCATGTATTTAGCTGTGGCATAATGATTGTACTTATCTATCTTGTAACTTGACATTATAACTTGACTTATAAACCGTAACTTCAGTGTACATTACAAAGTATGGAAAATACTACTGACACTTGAGCTAGACCTGGCATGCTAACTGTGTGTTAGCCGTTGGGTTAGCAGTAGTGAAACGTTTGCTAATCAGAATATATGCTCACAAAATATAGCAAGTTGGGACCAAGGATTTCTGACGTTAACGTTACACCAAACCACCATGGATACTGTAACACGTCTTGTGTTTTGCATAAGCAAACTTCATTAGCAAGATATCGTAACCGATTTTGCAAACACGAAGCATCTCAAATAACAGTTTCTGCAGGTCTACATAGACTTAACACTATGTAACCATGTTACGATGTATACCTTTCATCAGACAATTCATTTAGGTATCTCCAAATGTATTTGGACGGCATGTGATAGCATAGTCAAATGAAGGGTGGATAAGCACAAGTGTTATTCCCAGCGGGTATTCTGCATATGCAGTGTGTAGCTCTGTATTGAACGTAGGAAACCATTTGGGGAAAGAAAGGCTTTACAGCTTGACTGTATTGCCATAAAACACCAATTAATATCTTCTAGCAGTGGAAAATGTTTGTGAGGCTTTATGTGCCTTTTAGGTAGATTGACCACTAGTTCTACACCCAAAACACCAGTGTGTTGTTTTAATGTTATGTTCACATTGTATCATTGCCATTCTTACAGTGGAAACCGTTCATCAAAAACTTTTAAACCAAAGAAGAATATTCCGGAAGGGTCTCATCAGTATGAGTTGTTAAAACATGCAGAGGCCACACTTGGCAGCGGAAACCTGCGAATGGCTGTAATGTTACCAGATGGAGAAGACCTAAACGAATGGGTGGCTGTGAATAGTAAGTGATATTAGAGTTATTCAGCATATTTGTTTTCATCTATGTGTGCTCCCTGTGGTCTTGATGGTAGCACTGCATTTGCTAGCTGTGCTGCTAGTGAAAAACTTGACAGCAAGGAGGCCCACATAATAGATGACTAATTCTACAGTGTCTTGTTTTGAGTCCTAAACAGACTGTATCGTTGTTTTCATGTTAAGACTATTGAGTGGTTTACTCTCCCTCTGATGGCCAATAGGCATGGTCAAATTTGGTGCTGATGTTTACTCTCTGTATACCCTTAGATGAAGAAAGTTACTCATTTCATGTAAGTTCTTTGGCTAATGTCTGTAATGCCTTTCTCCACCCTATTCACCCTGTTGCACACACTCCCAGCGGTGGACTTTTTCAATCAGATCAACATGCTATATGGGACCATAACAGATTTCTGCACTGAGGAGAGCTGCCCTGTTATGTCTGCAGGTCCAAAGTAAGTGTATAAGCAGGGTGATAATGGTAAGCATTTCTGAAGCACTTGACCTCGAACAGATAACAGATAAATATAATTAGGAATAGATATCTGATAGCATTTGAGAGATTCCATTCCAAATTTGATGCATTGTCTTTGTATCAAATATTGGGCATGAATAATAATTGTCAGGGTTCAGCGTGTTATCTGAGTAATTCTGCTAAAGCTAAAGTCACATTTCTTTTCTTTTGATTTTGTAGGTATGAGTATCATTGGGCTGATGGGACCAATATTAAGAAACCAATCAAATGCTCTGCACCTAAGTATATTGACTACCTGATGACTTGGGTGCAAGATCAACTAGATGATGAAACACTGTTCCCTTCTAAAATTGGTACTAATGATGAGCAAATTTAATTTCTCACATTGCTTAGTCTTTGTGTTTAGTTTGTTAAAAAATGTTTAATAATTCATTTTTGTATGTATTTTGAAAAAGAGTTATCAAATAATGTTTAAATATACAGTGCATCCCTGAAACTTTAAGTTCTTCATTAGATTATGATCTTACTGAATCACCATCAGATTAATTTTCTTCCGCATCTTATTAGTTCCCATTGTTGAACACTTTCACCTACAGGGGTGCCCTTCCCCAAGAATTTCATGTCTGTGGCAAAGACCATCCTGAAGCGCTTGTTCCGTGTTTATGCTCACATCTACCACCAGCACTTTGACTCGGTCATGCAGTTGCAGGAAGAGGCTCATCTCAACACTTCCTTCAAACACTTCATCTTCTTTGTGCAGGTTGGGGGTTACTACTCAAGCATATATCACATCTCTACTCAAGCATGTATCACATCTCTTATGTTATTTTTCCAATGTGATTGCAGCAAAATCTCTTTGGGGAATGTTTGATTTGTTTTGTGGGGTTGTGTTGCAGGAATTCAATCTGATTGACCGAAAGGAATTGGCCCCTCTACAGGAGTTGATTGAGAAACTGACGACAAAAGACAGATAGATGAAGAGAACAAAAAGAGTGATCCTCTTAACACACAGCTGATCTCCTCTGTGCCCCCTCTACTTCTTTGCTTTGTACAGATGTCCTGCCTTGATCTAAGCTCACCCACAACACACTATTGCTACGATCAAACTAGCTAAAGAAAAGTGTTGTACCACACCAGAGAGAATGCTGTCAGTAGTATAATAACAGTAAAAAGGGTTCAGGCTAGCTTTGTTGGCTGGTCTTTATAGGCACCTCTTTATCTGCAGGCTTAGTTTTAACACACACTGTTTTGAGGATACTGAGCTGATATATTTAGCTTGGTAAAAAAGCTTGTGACGCTGTCTCTCTGGCCCCCTTCAGTTTTTCCAGTGATTTTATGGAAGTGTTGTTACGTTACTGCCATCTAGTGGTAAATTAGCATAACCATGTCCTCTACCAGTGAAGTAGTCCTTTTGTATTTGTCATCTTTGCTATATTTTACCTGTTGGGGGCATGCTTAAACAAAATAATGCAGTGATTCAGACAGCAGATGGATGAAAAGAATTCAGAAAATATCAGTATATCCTATGCAATGATAACAACAGGAATACTTTTATCCTTAGTTGAAATTGCACAAAAATATTTTGTGTTTTCCAACAAAAAGTCATTAATACTTTTTAAATATTCGGCTCCAGTTTTATGCCCATTGTAAAATTACATTCATGTTTATTTGAAACAGCTTTCATATTTGCATGTTGAGCTGCATTGGTTATATTGTGGTGATCCTCAGAGTGCTGGTCACTGTTCTGATCAGAACACTATTTTTCTCTGGAATGAGTTGTACGTATGTATGTATGTACGTATGAATGAATGGTGTTTAAAGACAAAATATTTGCTGAAGCCTAAGTGAAGTATTTCCCTTTTACACGTTTAATAAGATAAGGCACAGTCGAAACACTCAACTGAAGCATTTATAACAGTAATTTGAAGAGTCTGAAAACTGACCAAACATATCAGTATGTTTCTTGTTGATCTGCTTTTGTCAAAAAAGGAGAGAGATTACCGTGCCACACATATTGATTCCTGTATGGTATATACCAAAAACCGACTTACTGACAGAATTAATGGTGTTGTTTTGTTTCAACCTTCTGCTTTTATTTTGATTCTTGAACTCATTCTAGTATGAATTCAGTGTGAATTCAGTATTTGTCAGTACACACCTTGGAAAGTAGCATTCCATGAATGTAATGATCTGGAGCAGCAGGTTACTGTGAAGATGGCTGCATTAATGATGGTGCCAACAGTTACTAAGAATGCCAGACAGGTGTTAACTGTTTGTATGAACCTAATTTTGCCTCTCAAATAGAGTATATATTTTCCCTGGACTTTATCATAGATATTACGTTTTTGAGCAGGATGTACATAATGTCTAAAGCTGTAGAATGCAGCAATAGAAAGCATTTGAAACGTACTGAACTACTTTGTTAAGCAAATATCGATGCTGTAAATATGCCTAATAAAACTTGTTTGACCACATTTAGTGTCATGGCACTATATTTTACATTCTTGTCTTTAACAAAATATAACTGTAATTTAGCTTGTTTTTAGTTTGTTTTAGATTTTTTCTTTACATCCTCACACTTATGTCCCTTCTTAATGTCTAGTAGCCACCCATAGCTAACACCTAGGTAGCCAGTTACAGCCCATAATGAAATTATTATTAGATCATGTTAAGCTATTTTGAATTGCTAAGCATTTTCTTTCACGTGTTGTATATTGAAATTCATCAATTAATATTTCAACGCCTTCTGCGAGAACTACGCAAATACCTGACGCCATGCGTCATTACGCAGAGTAGGTTACCTTTGGTGTACCTTGGGGCGTCCTAACATGCGCAAGCTAGGAGGTGTAGAACCGTTGTTGACGGAGCTTCTCTAAGGCAAATTTGCAGACTGGCGTGAAGAGGCGCGTGAGGATATTTGGAACAGACCTTCTTTGCAAGGTAACACATGTTTCATATTTACACCGAATTGTTTTGTAATCGGATTTCTTAAATCGAGTTGTCCTAAAAGTGACAGCGACACCAACGCATGAATGCTTCTGCACAAACCTGCCTGCATGAGAATGACCAGACATCAAGTTCTACATCAATGTCAATCTGTTAATAAACTTTCACTCACTTTTACTGCTCTTTCAGTACTTACCAAGTTGCTAAGTGAATTGATGGTAGACTTTTGATGATTTGACAATGTAGCCTACAACTAATGTGCCATTTGGTTTTGTGTTAACTTCCAGCATATGGTAAAAACATTAGCAAACCATCTTGTTAGTTTGGCTGTTCACTACAGCTAACTGCAAGTCTTCTCTGTTTTGGAATTAGCGTTAGTCTGAAAACGCTGAAAATGATGTGAAGGCTTCAGGTACGTTTTCACTTTACTAGCAAGGTCCACATGATCTATGTCAATAAGTGTTTGTGGTGCCAGGCCCCAATTGTAATCCACAGGTCAGACTGCACAGTGGAATTGGTTGTCCCAGGGGGAGCTTAGCTCACTGATCAAAGCACATGGGGGATTTCAGGGCTATTTAACCGCAGAATGCAGGATTTTGTGGATTTTAGCGAGACATTTGGCCTTGAGAATTTGTTTTGTACTCACCAGAACCTACGGAAAGAGCAATGGAAAAAAAAAACAAGCTTTGTTTTTGTCCTGTTCGGCGGCTCTATCTGGCCTCTAAAAATCACCATAAAAGTTTCCGCAAGCATTGTAAATAAGGTCATTCAGAAGAATAAGTTGTAAGACTAGGCTGCTAAAACTGGGGGCAATTCTGAAATTCCATAATAATGAATTATTTTTTATCTTATCTACCAAATTGGTGTCATTTGGAAATGCAAGAAAGGTGGTTGTTTGTAAATTATCGTTTTTTTTGTTTTGTTTTTTTTATTCTAAATTCTCTTTCACTTTCTTGTATGCTTGTTTGTACTCTGTTAATGCTATGAAACAAGTAGCTTGCACACACCTCCAAAAGCGCATGTACTGCTCATCCACTGAGCCCCTTTACCTGGACAAAGCCCCTCTCAGAAACTCTTGCTCTGGTTTCTGATGTCACTCTTTGGGGAAGATGAGGGCTCACCTTGGCTACAGAGTTTCTCTGTCGACCTTTTCAATGATGTGCCTGGAATGACGGAGGGTGTTTTAGGGAGGGAGTTGAAAGAAAGAGAGAAGAAGGGAATGGACAAACAGGGCTCTGTCACTGACTCTGAATCTTACCATCAGGGCAGACATGAGTGATCAGATATTCCTGTTAACCTGTAAACTGACCAGTGGGTTCTAATGGGTGCATAAAAATGTTTGTAGTTTAGATTGTGGTTAAGACAAACAAGGTTTAGTTGAGACTATTTTATTCAAATAACATAAACTACAGGCCTATATCCAGACTGAGACATGTGACAAATGAACTAAAACTATTCTCTTTTATCTCACATGTGTGATTTTTTGAGGTTCCTTTTTTATCAATCTGGGTTGCAAACTTAATTCAAAAGCAGCACAAAAGGTTGGGAAGACAGCCCTGCTGTGAGAAGGTATTGGGCTGCCTTCAAGCAAGTATCATGCGTCTGTTCTTCCCTATTAAACATTTCAACTGATGCGAGGGAGAGATGGAGGCTGAAATAGCTCTGGTTTTGCGGGCACGGTGTTTTGCGATTTGTAAAGCGGTAGGTTCATTCTCTGGTGAACTAAATGAATAGAGACACTTCCTTGCCAGCCGAAGAGACCAAACCAAAGTCCGTTTTTATGGCGTCCCAAAAAAGGCACCTAGATGGGTTCAATATTTACCGGCTCCTGCTAGGTCTATATGTTGAAGTTTTTGCATTTATGTTTCTGCTCATCAGTGACTTGTAGACGAGTAGCTCGTGTAGATATCTAGACAAAAGAGGTCAGAGTGATGTTATTCAACCACTTCCACTGACTTGTGAGTTTCCACCTTACTGTCCCACTTTCTTCAGCCTTGTGTAGCTGCCAAGATTTTTCGCTTCGCTGTTGCATAGAATGGAGTTCAAATATCCCTTGACTCATCATCATGATGTTCCCTTGAGCGCCCAGGGCATGAGGACAAACTGTCCCAAGACCTACTCTAATGTTGAACGCCGTTAGAGCCCACAGAATGTGCATATTACAGACTCCTGATTATTCCACATATGATGGACACTTATTTTTTGTATGGAGCAGTCATGTAAAACCTCGTAAACCCCTTTTTCGGTGTGATAGCTACTGTAATACCTGTGTCATGTTACCCAGTGAGTGTTGAGAATTAAATGGTTGCCTTGCCTCTGATGGCGTTATCTACCTCAAATGCTTCTCCTGTTTTATCCATTTCTCAGGTGGTTGTGAAGATAAGATGAGCAGCGGATGATTGCTCTGTCTTTTCTCCATGGCTCACAGCACATATTTATACCCCAATGGCCCAGGTGTGATGCACTCACTCTCTACTCTAGCTCTCCTCTGTTCACACTCCTCCACAACCTGACCACTGCACTCTGTTGTGCATGACACTCCCATACCGTTTGCTTTCAAAGGCTATCATTGGTAGAGTCATCTATCTGTCGAGGCTAAAGGCAGTCTTTAAGGGGTTTCCCTGACAAGGCAAGAGTGGGAAGTGTGCAGTGATTGGAGGATACAGTCAGCCAGTCACTGTGCTTTGGGTTAAATACACTCTGTTGGTGACTTTTTTGCATGTTTGGGGAGTGATGAAGTGGCACTGCTAGCGTGCACACAAGAGGAATAAAGAGAAAGAGGAGCGGAGGAGGGTGGAAAAGTTTGGGAAATGCTGGATATGAACTAAGGATGCTACTGTGGGGTGGGGATTTTGCATTCACCCACTGAGGTAAAAAAAAAATAAAAAAAATTATACAGTTCTCACTTCAAGACACTTACTAACAGAGGATGGCATGGGTGTGGGTTCTTTAGACAGAGAGCATATTTAACACATGTAATGCAATTATTTATTCTTATTTGTAGCTAAATCATGTCAGGCAAATTTTAATGCTATATGTAGGTCTATTTGTGATATTGATACTGGTAGATAGGTGTTGTTTTCCATTGCTGAGATGTGTAGTGGTGTTTGCAAAATCTAAACCTTTCAAATTTCAATGAAAAACAATCTTAACACTCATAATTCCCTCTGTCCTACTTTCTCTCATCCATTTTCAATTTCCTTCCCCCAACATGCCATTTTTATTGCCTTCTGTGAAATTTTGTTTTGATCTCAGACTTCTGTGTAGCGTCCTTAAGATTCTCTGTGGCTGCATGCACAGTGTCCTTGCCCATGAAAATTGTTTAACTGTATCTCATTTTAATGACTTACTTGACAGTTTTATGAATGTTTTATCAATACTGTGATGCCTCAGCTCATGTCAGCAGTAAAACAAGAAATCAAATTACTGAAAATCATTTTTGTGTAATCCCACTTAGATAACACTGAGTCTGCTGTTAAGCACGGTAGTGTTGGCTATTCTCTGGAGACTCCATATGGTTACCAGATTGATTTGGACTTTCTTAAGTTTGTGGACAGTATTGAAAGAGAAAACACTATTCGTCGGCTTAGCCTCCAAAGGCGCTTCGGAGCCACCAACCCTATTTCAGAACCTCAGGGCAGACTGGGCCCTGCCCAGTGGATCTCCTCTGAGTCTCTGTCATCTGGGAGCAGTGATGACGTCCACAGAGCTTCGTTCTCCTCATCTTCCTCTTCTTCATCTTCCATGAGTCACCGAAGACCCCCACTCCCTCCCTCCCACTCCTCCCCTTCCCTAAGTGGAGGCCATGAGGCCTCACAGCCGCCTGTTGCTTCTCATAGAGGTCTGGAGGTTAAGCCACCTGCTGCAGCGCGTTCCCCCGCTCTCCCCATGTCAAACCCCCATGTGGAGCGCACCTTGCTGGAGACCCGAAGGCGCTTGGAGCAGGAGAAGGCCTCTGTTTCATCATCGTCAGTGGCTCCGGAGCCTCAACCCAGGCGGAGGCTGGCCAGCTTTGGTGGCCTTGGCTCCAGTGGCTCCCTCTCCCCATACACAAGCTGGAAAGCTCTGAATCAGAGCCTGCAGGCTGGCAGTGCCAAGCTGAGTGTTGCTGAACAGCCTGGGCAGGGGATGTTGTCCCTGGGGAGCACAAGCGGGGGCTCACTAAGGCACAGTCCTCTGAGCTCTGGCAGGGCCACTCCAGTGACCGGCGTGAGCCCTCTCCATCTACAATTGGTGCGCGATCAGATGATGGTGGCCCTTCAAAGACTGAAGGAGCTGGAGGAGCAGGTAAAGGCCATTCCCGTCCTGCAGGTGAAGATTTCTGTCCTTCAGGAGGAGAAGAGGCAGCTGGTTGCTCAGGTGAAGAATCTGAAGGATGAGGAGATGGAGATGGAGGCGTCATTTCGGAAACGAGCCCACAGCACTGGCTCTGCAGAACACCTGGAGCTGCAGCAATCCTGTCTTAGGAAAGAGCCAGGGCCAGAAACCACAAGAGACAACCAAGACAGCCTGAAAAACATCACCACCTCTGGTCTGAAGGAGTTCAGACAACTCACAGCAGAAATGCAAGCTCTGGAGAAGAAGATCAAAGATGCTCGTCTAGAAACTCAACACGTGGGAGCAACGAAGGCACCTCACACAAGAGGGCAAAGATCTGTAGCTGTTGGTAATGACTTGCCATTAGATGAAATTGTCATCCTCTATCAGAGCTCTATGAAAAACTTCAAAGACGCTGCCACAGAGGTGAAACTGGAGACCAAGTCGGCAGCAGTGGGAGTATCAGAGTCCATGCTAGGAGCCTTGTCAGCAGAGATAGAACTGGAATCCCAACAACACACAATCCAGGTCCTGAGGGATCAAGTGCAGCGCTTGGAGGCGGAGTTGAAAGACATGGCCTTGCAGAAAGAGATGGGGCGCCTAAGGCACGAGCTTCGAAATGCAGGAGCCAGGAATCACAAAAGCTCCACAGCCCAGCCCTTTACCCACAGTGCTGGATCTCAAACAAGGGCTCAAACTCGCAGCTTAGGTGTGGCAAATCACCCTAACATGCAGGATGCTTCCACAGGAGAACAAGGCCAGACAGGTTGGGGCATCGCTGTGGGAGTGTCATGTAGGCCAGAGACACGGTGTGTAGCCACAGGTCATGACACCCCCATGGAGCACTGGAGCGTGCGGGAGAAAGTGGAGACTTGTGAGAAGTGTGTTGGGGATCGTGTTTCTATGTGCAGTCAGAGTGTGTGCACAGAAACCAATGTACGTGAGATGGGAGTCATTACAGAGGAGACCATGGAAACCCTTAGCCAGTGGGCCAGGAAGGTGGACCAGCAGACAGTTGGGTGTGGGGACTGCACAGTGGACGTGGCTGTCACCCCACTGAGGGCCCTGGTGTCTCAAGGCACCGTCACTGAGGCAGTCAAAAGAGTAGACTTGGGCATTATGGTGACCCCATGTATGGTGTCCCAGCGCACAAACACCTCCGTTGACAGTGTGTCCCGTTTCACGAGCACCACAATGGCCTTTGTCACAGAGTCCAGCACCAACACCTGCCTGAACATGACCAAAGAGAAACATACCAATACCTTGACCAACCTCACCAGAACTATTGGCATAGGTGAGGGCAAGGTTAAAGACACAGAGACGTCAGTCAGAATGCGCTCCATTGGTGTAGGAACTTCAGCACCAGGGAACATGGTTAATCTTCCTATTGTTCCTACTGTTGCAAAAGTAACAACTCGAGACACAGGGGTGGGGCTTGCTAATGTCCAGGAGAACTTTTTGGTGGGTTTAAGGACCAGGAATATTGCCTGTGGTCCATCTCGCCTCCCGGACCCCACCAAAACCAGGAGCATTGGCATCGGGGTGGGCGAAGGCCGACTTCGGGACGCGTCCGGACACTGGCAGACACTCACAACCCAGACAACCCAGACAACCCCCGTGCAGCCACAGCCATCAGCCATGCTGGAGCCGGGTCTGGATCATTACATCGAGCGCATGCAGAGACTGCTGAAGGAGCAGCAGAGCCTGCTGAGTGAAAGCCACAGTGAGCTGGGCCAGGTGATGGCCCAGCCGCAGGCCCACTTCACCTCCATCAGCACACAGCTGGCAAGCACCCTCTCCTGCCTGGACTCGGCCGTGAGGCAGACAAGCCCAGAGGATCCACAACCACAGCACAAAGGTAGAAACTATTTACTTTGTATAAACTGCACCCTCAAAAAAGAATAAATATTTACAAATGTTAGGGTAATTCTTCCTCTTCTTCCTCTTTTGTACCCTTAATTGCTGCTGATCACATATATGAGAGTCATGGTAGACATGAGGCTTGTGGTCCCTCTCAGTATTTCCTTTCATAACTTATCAGGTTCCGAGGCCAGACCAGCCTGTGAAACCACACAGAAGTCCTCAGGCAGGAAGAAGAACCCTCTCGGAGAAAAAAAGTCTTCTGACCTTCTTGGTTGGTCTTTGTCTCTTTCTCTGCACGTACACTCACATTACCAGCCAGACATCTGTACTCATGCTTTTATTAAGAGCAAGGAGATGTGAAGAAACTGAGCTGTGTTTTCTTCTTTATGGGTGAGGAGCTACAACAACAGTCGGTGTAAGTGGGCTTTTGCAGGCACCTCCTCTGGTTTCTGCTCTGCTAAGAGGTGGAAATAGCATCTTCTGGTTTTAGTTCTGGCTGTCTGAGCCCTACACTTAAAATATTTGGGATAGCGTTTGGTTTTGGATGGCTTCATTTTCCTCTGGTGCTGTGGTTTCTGGCACTCACAGTCTGAAATTGGACCTATCCAACTCACTTTAGAACAAGGAAAATATGCAAACGGTAGAAACGCTAGAATACTGTATCGAGTGCTTCTCACTTGGTTCACAGATTTTCAAACAGGTGTGTATTGTCTGGTCTAAACATCTTAGTCCTAAGATATTAGCCAATATATTTTGTTATGATATGTTTTGATATGTTTTAAACTGTATTGTTGAAGAATATAATGTGGCTTTTCCTATTTCTACACACATAAGACATGGCAGTATTACTGATTATGGAGCACTTGCATCAAAGGCACTGGTAACAGAAGTGCTTTATTGGGAAATCCTCCTCGTTATCTTCCAGGTCCCCCCAGTGAGGCATTGTCACTGAAGCCCATCATCAAGAGAAAAGATGGCCCCCACAGCTGTGTTGACAGCAGGAAGAAGCTGAAGCCTGCAGGGTGATTTGCTCAGGCCCTTTATCTGTGTTTTTTTTTTTTTTATAGCAATCAGAAATAGTATTTATGCAGATCAATTGTTTTGTTCAACAAAAGTATAGGCCCACACTCTACAATATTTGATTATTAGTATTGATGTATTCTGTTTTCTTTAGCAAGCTTGTTTAGACATAAGGAAGGATGAATATTGTGTGTTTTGTTCAATATGCAGGATTATGCCTATGCCCACTATATGTTGATGTTCTGTTCATGATCAGTGAGTCTATGCGGTTTCAGCTGCATCAGCTGCGAATTTGACACATTGTTGTCTTTGGGAAAGCCTAATAAGAGAACTCATGACTGTTTTCATACTCAGAATGTTTACTCTAAACTCTTGCAAGGTTCTGAAGAGGTGGATGTGCACTGTGATATGTGGGTGTAATGTGTGATGATGTCTGGAGCAGGCTGGAGACCATGGCCACGAGTGAGGACTCCTGCTCAGAGGACAGCGACTCTGATGGAGCTGTGGAGGCCCTTGCCACATCAGAGAGGAGAGGAGGCAGTAGCAGCAGACCCATGGCAGAGGAAAGGAAAAGCCGAGGGCGACTAGAGAGGAGAGACAGGTAGGCCAACGTCTCCCACACACACACACACACACACACACACACACACACACACACACAGCAAAACTCGCAAATGACACCGCACATTAAATGAGTATTGCATGATGTTCAGTGACACATAATTCCATATCTTATACTGATGATGATGTGAAAGAATACTACGAAGTTATTTAAGATGCTTAATAAGTTCGCAGTATTATATGTAGCATGTTATTCAAACTAAGTCTGTGTTCTTCTGTTGTCTAATGCCAGTTCAGTGATAACGGTCTGATTCTTCAGATTTGCCTTGGCCTGCTCAAAAGTGGAATTGAGTCCATGTGCTAGTGTCCCAGGGGAGAGGAGAGGAAAGGATTAGTTATAGCGTCAGCAGCTGTAATCCCCTGCACAGAAACTCACTGCAGCTAAAAGTTAATTCATTATTCATGGATGGACAGGAATGCCAAATACATGCATAAAGCAGGTCAGCGCTCTGCTGACTTTAAGCCCAGTAGTGTGATGTGGAAAGACTGTCCACATGGATCGGATTTCAGTGCTTTCTTGTTACTCCAACCATGTAGACACTTGATGATGTCAACTCACATCTGTGTTTATCATAAAAGAATTGAAGGAACAAAGAAACTGTAACTTTTTGTCTTAGAGTTTGTTACAGAACAAAGCCTGTCCCTGTTTAAGTATGCAGTGTGTTATCCATGTGCAGGTATGAGTTGAGTGAGAAGACCTTGTCAGCATGTCAAACTCTGAAGGCTCACCTGTGTGATGGTCAAACTCTATCCAGCCGGGAGCTGGTAAGTGCTGTAGATCTCTTAGTGTGGACAGTGCACATGTACATGTTCTTATTTCTGTTCAGCTCAGTGCCACCAGATCTCTTAGTGTGGCCAATGCACATGTACATGTACATGTTATTATTTCTGTTAAGCTCAGGTTGCACTTGGGATGTATAGTATGTGGCATATTCTACCTAGGCATCACGTCAGGCCTAGGGTATATGTATCTGATTAATAGTTCTTACTGTAAATACACTGTGTGCTGTATATGTGTATGTTGGGTGAACGCATACATTGTGGACAGGAAAAAACTTGAGCCATGAATGTAAGTGCTGGATGAAAGCATCTGTTTTAAGAGGCAAAGCTCTCCTACTGCTATTTGTTTTCCCACTAACTCATTTTGATTGATCACTGCAGGCTAACAGATTGCTGTGTGCCCATGTGTAAGCATAAAACAACACTCTGAATATTTGTTTATAAATAATAAACAAATATAAATGTAAAAAATTGTTTATAAATATTTATAATTCATTTTGATATTCCTGAAAGCATTATGACTCTGGCACACATCCATGGGCTAGACTGTAGTCTGACTCAGAGGAAATTGCAGATTTTTTTTGGTGACTCTTTTTATACTTTTCATCTTTGGAATGTGAATGTGCCTGTAATTTTGTACGAGGCACTTTTACATTCCAGAAGGAAGTATTTCTGATTCCTAGGTGGAGAGATGTAGCCACTCCGTCTCTCTTCATGTTGATCAATGTCTGGTATGTCTAAGTCTGACTGATTACAGAAGCCTGGCAAGTGTCTGATTTGGCAGCATTTCACTCAAATGAAGCTGATGTCCCTCCTGGACTGTATGAAATACTAAGACTCCAGCTAATCAGTTGCAGTGGTTAAAGCCATTCGTATGAGAGAGAGAGAGAAAAAGGAGGGAATGAAATTTTTTTTTTTGTGGCGACTGGTTTTGTCCATCCCAAAACCACCCAAGCAACCCAGCATTTCAGAGAGGGCCTCAGTGAAAAAGAGAGTGCATTGTGTGCTATGTTTACCCATCTTTAGTTTTATCCTATAATTATGACATGGCTTCTATAAAAAGTTCAAATTGCTCAGTGTCGCTTGAATTTTTTTCACTCACATTGAAATTACACCGTCAAATGTTTGTCTCAGCATCAACATTGCCTTTGTGCTGCATCCTCTTTCACATGCGAAAAATCTCTCCAGACAGTCTGTGAGGGTGAAGGATGCAAATTAATACGTATCCTTTCTTGGTGTTGATGTCTCATGGGTAAAATGGATATGTAAATACTGAATATGTGAAACCTTTTTTTTGCCAGTGTGAAATTACGTGGTGTGATTGTGGCCTCTGCATGCTCTACTATACGCGCTGTGTTTGTTTGCAAATGATAGAGTCCAAATGACCAACCCTGCTGGATGTGTTGGTGTGTCCTTTATAGCGGTCCTGCTTGAACATTCTGCAGCAAGAGTGGTTCCGCGTGTCCAGTCAGAAGGCTGCACAGGCTGGAGCCGTAGGGGACTTCCTGAGTGCTGCGCACCATGTCTCCCCATTGGTGCAAAGTCATGTGGCTAATATGGCAGATGGCAATGGCAACACAGCGCTGCATTACAGCGTCTCACACTCCAACTTCAGTGTGGTCAAGAAGCTGCTGGATGCTGGTGGGTTACTTGTGTTGTGTAATTGTGTCGCATTACTGTTTTGGCCTTGTTGTTTGTTTGCTTGTTTGTTTTTTATTATTATTTCCAAATCTGCAGTGCGTTTCCAAACAGCATAGTTGACAACCAAGTTAGCAACTTTCGTTGCAATGCAATTGCCTATTTCCAACCACCAAAGTTGCTACCTGATTATCAGCTGTGGTGTTGGGAAACACAGCCCAGTCTAGAATGATCACATAGTTGAGAGCAGCACATTAAAAAAGTGAGAATATTTAATATTTAATTTTATGAAATACAAAAAAGTTACAATATTTTTTATTTCTTTTTTTTGCATCCTCAGTAGTTTGATGGGTTGGACTAAGCTTGAAGCTATCTGTAGCTATGTATTTCCACTTTTTAGATTTTTCACATCAATGTCTTTACCTTTGATCTCACCTTTCCTGCTAGCCGTGTGCAATGTGGACCAGCAGAACAAAGCCGGCTACACCCCCATCATGCTAGCTGCCCTGGCTGCTGTGGAGACTAAAGCGGACATGGGTGTAGTAGAGGAGCTCTTCCGCAAGGGAGATGTGAACGCCAAAGCCAGCCAGGTCAGACTGCGCTGCTAACACCTGATCATTCTCATACAGACTAATTGAGGGACTAATCCTCCAAAGCCTTTATAGGGTTGCCTCAGAGGTGCACATCTGTGTATATAACTGGCCGCTAATGCAATCCCTTTGATAACGGACTTGTTTGTGTCTGTATTAGGCAGGTCAGACGGCTTTGATGCTGGCAGTCAGTCATGGTCGCATGGATATGGTCAGAGCCCTGCTGACGTCAGGGTCAGAGGTCAACATCCAGGATGACGAGGGGTCAACGGCCCTGATGTGTGCTAGTGAACATGGCCATGCTGACATTGTGAAGTTGCTGTTGTCTCAGCCTGGCTGTGATGCCACTTTAAGTGACAATGTAGGTGACCGATCACCCAAGTCGCTGTAGGTGACCAAGTCACACTCAAGCTAGTAATGATAAAATGTAAACTATTTTGCTCTTTGTAAATGTGTGTGTGTGTGTGTGTGTGTGTGTGTGTGTGTGTGTGTGTGTGTGTGTGTGTGTGTGTGTGTGTGTGTGTGTGTGTGTGTGTGTGTGTGTGTGTGTGTGTGTGTTGGGGGGTCTATGGATGCATTTCTGTGTGTGATATGGATTTCATTTCATTCAGGATGACAGCACTGCCTTATCCATTGCTCTGGAAGCCGGACATAAGGAGATTGCCATGCTGCTTTATGCCCATGTTAACTTCTCCAAGGGTCAAGCCCCGGTAAGGTCCTGCCGACAGGCATACCCGTCAGTAGTGGAAATGTAAATGGCCCTAATGGCAGGGAGATCAGTATAAAACAGCGTGCTTGTTATGCTTTTCAGGGGACTCCACGTCTTGGACATAGACTTCCTCAAATTCAGTAGGAGGATGACGATGAGGTTTGGCCTGATTGGATGCCAGTGATCTTTCCCAGTAGTCTTTGCTGCTATACATGCTCTCTGTGCAAGATCCTTTTTAATGCAATATTTATTAACTCTGTTGAGAGCCAGTGATCTTATTCTTTAGCTAAACTATGTGACTTGTTGAAATTATCCAAACTATGTGACCTGTTAAAATGATGGAGTGACAGAAATGATGGAAATGACATGAGCAACGTGTAAATAAACAGTGTCGATCATTTATTTATGGGCTTCATCTTTTCCAAGATGGAAAGCTGCCATTATGTGTAGTTGCATGTTGACCCTGGACAACTGAAGCATATTGTTCCTGGCACTGAGTCATATCCTTTAAGCATTTTTAGCCACCTGGTAGGAATCATAGTCGCTAGACAACAACACACTGCCTGAATTCCGCAGTACTTTGTATGTCTGAAGCCATGTGGAAGAGTGAGCTTGTGTGTGTCCATGTAGTATCAGTGTCGGTCTTGTGTCTCTTTGCCTGGAGCATGTGATGTCAGGCATGGCAGGTGTACTCAGGAGATGAACTAAAAGCAATAATGTTTTAAGATTTTTATTTGTACATGTTGAATGTGCATTTCCTTTTCTAACAATTTTATATCAATGTGTAGATGCAGTATTATCCTGGATACAATTAATACTCATTAATCAGTGATTAGATGCATATTCTGTGCTTGTTAATAGGTACTTGTAATTTGCTGTCAATCACAAGTTAGTTTTGTGATTACATTCAGAGAATTATTTACTGTAAAGTTTCTTATTCTTAAGCAATAAAGATGATATTTACTGTAGTTTTTTTGTTTGTTTGTTTGTTTTTTGCTGCGATGTCCCGATTTTGTGTAGTGTAGAGGCAGTGCCACCCTCTGGTCGTGATAGAACTGCACAGAGTCCGCACATGAAGTATGTCAGCGAGCTAGTGGCCATCATTGTACCATTCAAAGTATTCCTGCAGTGAAACATATTTTTCAGTAAGTAGATTTAAGTTTGTCTCACTATAAAATGTCTACGTTAAATCTGACCTAGAAAAAATGTAATTCAAACATCCCAAATATGTTACAGAGACAAAAGAAAATATACTTTGTGAATATATTTTAGCCATTTCCTTAACAAAAAGTAATTAATTTAACAAGTCCTTCATTAAATGGTCCGATTCCGATTCAACCACATATTTTGATCACATTTAGACTCTGACTCAGCCAATCTAGAGTGGGAATTTTCCTTTTCTTCAGCCATGATTTAATTGTTGCAATACTGGTACATTGTCTTGCCGCATCTAGCTCTAGATCTTCACGTTCCCACCACCATACCTCAGTGCTGAGAGGATGTTTCTTTTAATGTGTTAGCTATTGGCCAAACACAGTGATTTTGATTTGATTTCGGTGGGTTCAAACTAATCTGGTGACAGCTCGTTTTAATCAGTGTGACTTTTTTCATTGGCTGTTATTGGCCATTTTGAGGACTGGCCGATTGTCACTTTAGAAAATAAGGTCAGGGAGAAGTGTTCATTGACATTGACATTACGTTACAATTCTTGACATGTTGCAGTTGTAACATCCCCTAATTAGAAATTTTCACTGCCGGTGGAGTGTGTTCACAGAGTGATGTGGTTTACATCAAAGGATAATTG